>CAJDSM010037439.1:0-10670 GCA_903981925.1 Ostrea lurida
CATTGTCAGTCCATTTTGAATAAAGTGCCCAGTTTTTCACACAGCAACAAATTCTAATATCTAAGCACAGATAGTCTATACCATGTTCAGACTTTTTTTTAACCTGTATCAACACTTTAATAACATCTCTCCAAAAATCATTATAATAAAAATACAAACTCTGAAGTTTTTCTTTTGATAAATAAAAAAAATGAAATCATATTTCTTAAGGTAATTAACAGTTATTTAATGTCTGATCAGTCTATAGACCGGAATATTTTTCCCTCGGTATTGGAACAGCTCAATGCACTGTATACTAATAAATGGAGTATGATATGTGATATATGTAGGTGGTTTACAAGTGATCGAACTTGAATTATACTTTGAGGCAACATGATGTAGGGGGTTTTTATTCATAAGGGGTTCACCAGGACTCCTCATACATTTTATGCAATAGGCGAATCGTTCGGAAGATGATTGGTGGGGTATTTTAGATATGCATTAAGGTTTCGGAATTCTCACATTCAACCTTTGGGTCAAATGGGGGTTGAAAGTGACATTTGTCTGCAAAAATCTACTTCTCAATCGAGGGTAAAAAACCCGACATTTTTCGAAGTAAAAANGTAATCTGTAGTCTCCTATAGATATGCAATAAGGGATCAGAATGTCCATTTTCACCCTGGGAGGCCAAAAGTAAAGTCTGATAAATGGTACTGAGAGTACTGAAAGGGACGGGCCAAAAGGTGATTAATCAAAGTACTGAGAGAACTGAAAGACGGGGCCAAAAGGTGATTAAAAACGACGTTTTTCTATAGTAAACCCAGGTTCCTAGAACTCCTTACATTTTATGCAGTAGCCAAATATTATTTTGGAAGAGAATGAGTGGTGTCCTGTAGATGTGCAAAAAGCTTTCGGAATTATCATTTTCACCCTAATTAGACAATTTTAGTTTCTAGAATCCTTTACAATTTATGCAGTACATGTACTTAGTCAAATCATCCTTTGGAAAATGATTGTACAAACAGATTACGGAATTTTCTTTTTCATCTTGAAATCAGTAATCTAAATAACATATTTTTATTTGTGGTCTAGGAAAGTGTGACAGCACTCTAATTTCCACCGTCTATCCATGCATCGACAGTTACAGCATGGCCGGGGAGGAGAAAGGCTTATACTGTCCAAAGTGGCTGCAGTCGTCCAACTGCAAGAGTTCTGGTTACATTCCGGAAGCGTGGTCGTACGTCGACTCTAGCGCCATCTGGGGAATACCTGTGTCTGCAGTGTACCAAACGTACAGTGGAGGCGGGTACTTCTTTCTCTTAGATGAGGAACGTGAACAGTCGTTACGTCAAATTCAGGACGCCCAAAATAGTAACTGGATTGACAGGCAAACAAGAGCCGTGCTGACTGAGTTCACTCTGTATAATCCAAATACAAATATATTCATCAATGCTGTACTTGTTTTGGAATTTCTAGAACAAGGGTTTGCTGTTCCTGATGTCCATTTGAGACCATTCACCAAATCCAAAACTTTCAATGAGTGTTCCTCCTCATTGCAAGCCTCATTAGTGGTGTTTGTGATCTACATCATCGTTCTGTGTGTAGATCTTGTGCATCAGGTCATCACAAACTGTGGAAACGTCATCAAAAGTGTCTGGTTTTGGGTGGACGTCTGCTTAGACATTACGTGCATAGCTTGCATTGTTCTGTTCATTGTTCGTAAAAGCAAGTCCGACAAGGCAGGGAAGATGTTTTACGACCAGCAATACACAGGGGAAAATGGATTTATCAATTACTACCAAATCATTGTTCTAAACTTCGTAATACAAGTTTTGATAGGATTTATTTCTTTTATCGCCATTTTGAGAATTCTACGGGCATTTGGGTACAGCAAGAGACTATCTGCTTTCTGGAAAGTTATATCAAATGCTGCTCGTCCTTTGCTCGGATTTTTCATTACCTTTGCTGTCGCTCTATGTGCCTTTGGATTTCTTGTGTATCTGCTTTTTGGGAGATCTGTTTATAGCTTCAGAAACATGGCCATCGTCTTCGGAAGTTTAGCCAATACTCTTATTGGAAAGAATGATATCGTGATCCTGTTAAATGTCTCACCCGTTTTCGCAATGTTCTTCTATTTCACCTACGGATGCTTCGTCGTGTTCATATTGCTGAATATATTTGCTGCAATTCTCAATGAAACGATAGATTGTGTGAAAAAGGACGTTCAGAGTGCAGGAGATGTGTTTGGTATTGGTGACTACACAGTGTCGGCTGTCAGAGATTTCATCGGTCTGGCGAAAGGTATTCTAAAGAAAAAGAGAACATATTATCACTCCAAAGAGGCAGGAAAAGGTATATACAGCAACGCAACATTGCATGTGAAGTTCGATTTTTACAGAAANAAGAGGCAGGAAAAGGTATATACAGCAACGCCGCATTGCATGTGAAGTTTGATTTTTACAGAAGACACAAAACATGTATTACCTGAAATCTGGTATTTAGTTTCTTCTATGTATATATATTCAGATCATCCTCGACATGGTGAAGCGAGGCAGGGTGTCAATGTACAAGCAGTGGTCAGAATTCTTCGCTGGGTGTTCCGGAATAACGAACAGGTACTACTAACCATATGATTCAATCACAGCAGTGATTACTTAGTACTAACAAATTATTAGTTGTTCTTTATTCAGACACATATAGAAAGAGCTAATAATAATAAAAGAACAAATGACACTAAAATATTTTTTTCAGTAGTGATTTATATGAATATTCTAATAACCTTATTGTTTGATTTAGATTTATTTTTAATATGTTGTTGAATTTATCTAAATAGCAAGTCGGGAGAAGCGGAAAAAACCTTAACGACTTGGTAATATCAGAAGTCACGGATGACAGTGATGATACTACGATTAAAGCTGACGAATGTGAAGATGATGAACTAATTATAAATAAGCGGACGGTGTACAGTTATATATGATGTATTGAAAGTGATATGTGTGGGAAAAAATATATATAACGATGTTATATGCGTACCCGGGTATGCGTATAATTGACGTGTTTTTTGTTAACAGTTTTTAAATCAATTTTCAAATTTAAGTTTATACTGCAATGACTATGCAATGTTATTGGTCCCCTACCGGTTTGTAACCGGAGGAGACTATAGCTTTCTTCTGTTGTGTCTGTCTTTCTGTCTGTCTGTCCCCATTCCGTCCCGTTTGTTCCAGACTTTTTTTCTACTGCTTGCAGATATTCATTTGAATTTGGTACATTGTCTTGCCATACCAAGTTACAGATCAAGTTCGAGTTTGGTTTCGATCCATTCATTTTTCACTGAGTATGGCCCTTGAACTTAGAAAAATTCATAAATTATCAATTTTCCGCACTTTTTTCTCACGGCTTGCAGATATTTATTTCATATTTGGTATATTGCTTTGCCATACCAAGTTACAGATCAAGTTTGAGTTTGGTTTTAATCCATTCATTTTTCACTGAGTTATGGCCCTTGGACTTAGAAAATTTCATGATTTATCAGTTTTCCCACTTTTTTTCTCACTGTTGCAGATATTTCATTTGATATTTGGTACATTACTTTGCCTTACCACAGTTACAGATCAAGTTCAAGTTTGGTTTCGATCCATTCATTTATTACTGAGTTATGCCCTTGGACTTAAAAAAATCATAAATTATCAGTTTTCTGCACGTTTTTTCTCACTGCTTGCAGATATTCATTGATATTTGGTACATTCCTTTGCCATACCAAGTTACAGATCAAGATCGAATCTGGATTTGATCTATTCATTTTTCACTAAGTTATAACAGCCCTTGTCCTATCCTGGCTCACCAATATTCCCTTTACCATAAGTATATGATATAGCCTACATAATGAAATTAGAATATTGTTGCGGTCCAATGATTTGTGTAACCGGGAGGAAGACTAGTGTAGGTGCTGTGCAATACTCTCAGAATGCTTGTTTGATAATGCTATGATAAATTATTGAAAAATTGATTTTATTATTTTTCAAACTTCCGATATGAAAAGGTGAAGATAAGGAATAGTGTTCAATCTGTCAAATGTATACTAATGTACAGTAGAAAATTAATTATGGATAAATAATGGATTATCTGGGAACCTAAACCTAACCTAGGTACCTTGTAATCCCAGTTAGATAGATGATCCAATCAAAGAACCGGGTTATAATAGGTCCTCTTTGTAAGAGGCGACTAAATGGGGCGGTCCTTCATATGAGACCGTAAAAGCCGAGGCAATGGGTGCGTTTGATTAGACACACGGGTTACTCGTATTGTTAACCACACACCGTTATCAAACACTATTGTTGAACTCGAGTCAACACGAGTATACTCTAAATTGGCAGGAGCACAAGGAAAAAATTGGTAGCCATGTTATAAACAACACACAACACTCCACGTTTTATTTGCTAGTGTTGTATTCATCTATTGCACATGCGCGTATCAAACACTAGTATCACTAGAGTCGTCTTAATCAAACGTGCCCTATGTGTCTCAGCAGGTGTGGCACCATAGACGCCCGGGTCACGGACAATGTAAATAAAGACTATATAGAGCTATATCGAGGAAATTCGAACTATGATATTGACATTTTTCCCCACTGCATAACGTGGATATTTAGTTTTGTGGAATCTCGGTTGTGATTCGGCTCGACTGGGTGTGTTTGGACTCACGCCTTCACCTAATCTCGGAGCAGTTCTTCATAATCTATGTTCAGCTTCGGTAAGTTCTAGGTTCAAATGAATTATTTTACTATAAAACCAACTCTATATTTCGTGGGGGCCCGGGTTAGAATAGGTCCCCAGCATCCCTTTGCGTGTCGTAAGAGGCGACTGAATGCCAGTGAATGGGGCAGTCATTCGGACGAGACCGGAAAAACCTAGGCCCCGTGTCACAGCAGGTGTGGCACAATAAAGATCCCTCCCTGCTAAAAGGCCCTGAGTGCCGAGCATAGGCCTAAATTTTGAAGCCCTTCACCGGTAATGGTGACGTCTCCATGTGAGTGAAATATTCTCGAGTGGGACGTAAAACAAGAAATAATCAATCTATCTATATCGCTATTAATGCTGCATTGCGTACCGTCTAGGTGTTACCGGTCGCCAGGGGATGCTTACTTCTAGGCACCTGATCCCACCTCTGGTACATCCAGAGTTTGCTCAACTTTTCATTTGTATTCCATATAGGATTTATGAGATTGACCACTGGTCTTCAACTCTTCATAGCCACGATAGTCTGGAAAACTGTCAAATCCCTGAAAATGGCTACAGTCAAGGTCTTAATTCTTACAAAAGTAGTCTACAAATTCAAAATCCAAATTTTATCTGTAATGCAAAGACAAAGATAACGAACAGTGATCAATCTCGTAAGTCCCAAATAGAATACAAAAACAAGAGTTGGGCAAACACGGACCCCTGGACACACCAGAGGTGTGATCAGGTGCCTAGGAGGAGTAAGCATCCCCTGTTGAACGGTCACACCCGCCGTGAGCCCATAGTCTTGATCAGGTAAACGGAACAATCCGTAGTCAAATCAGTGTGTAATCCATTAATATATGTTCATTTATAAATTATGAATTTTATACAATGAAGATGCAGGGCTAATCAAGAATGTAGAGGAAATCGTCAAATCCATGAACTTGGTTAGAGTCGAGGTATACAATTTAAAAAAAAAAAAAGGTCATCAATGCCCAAAATTTGATCTGTAACCCATTCATATAAGTTCATGTAAATTTTTCAGTTGAATAGCTGCAGGGATAGTAAGTCCAGATGCACGGATACACACAGGCTGATCACTATAGGGCATCGCACAGGATATGCCTATAGGGGGGATCCAAGTCATAAGTTGTGGATTTAGCTACTCTACAATAGGTAGAATACTGAACTAAGGCAGTACAAAACCTCAAAACAAATCAAAGTCGTGAAACCGACATGATCTTAGAAAATGTGTTTTAAACCTACATATTTAGTTTTCCTGTGAAAGTTTGATATGTATCACTTCCGTTTATGATGACGTAATCGGTGTAAATTACACAATATTGGGCATGGGACTGGCATTTCCTTGATCTCTGTAATAGCCGTGCTAGAATTATTTTATAACTAAACTAGGGATGCCAACGAATATCCGATTACATCGACGTTCGACTACTAATTTTTATTCGAATAGTCAGTCAAATTTGAGCATACTGATAATTTACCAATTCGGTTTCCTGTCATATCTAAAATTGCCAAAGAAATTTTGCGCTTTTCGCTAATTCAGTTCCGTTTCGTCTACGGCTTTATTTGTATCAAAACTACACAACAGACCTGCTGAAAGTAATCATTTTTTTTTAAATAAAAACTTTTTATAAATTAAAAGGGTATTACAATTTAGTATGTGTTCCAATGCATATTCAATATGCCATAATTTTACATTTACTTTGAAATAGAGTATCGTGCAATTGTTAGAAGAGTTTTCATTGGTGAAATAGAGAATCGTGCAATTGTTAGAAGAGTTATCATTGGCGTCTACCTACCAGGACTTCTACGGATAATTGAACGCTAATCGGCGGTAATTTACACCTATGTGATCCTGCTCAAGTTGGTATACATATCCCATGTAATGCCTTTTCATGACAAATAAAACATTCTAGATTTAATATGCCATTATGTGTATCGAATTGTTGGCAAAAATGCGCGAATAATTATCATATAAGTGTATGTACATTGTACAAAGGAACATACCTTAACAGTTCGAATAATCGAATACCGGTATTTTTCAACTAATGTTATTACCGTCTTCCTTGGAAGACGGTATACATAGTTGAAGTGATTTGCAATCTCCGGACTAAGCACTTCCTAACGTTGTGATTGGTAGAAAATGGGTGATGTGAAAATTGTCTTAATTTTCCATTGGGTTAAAGATGCGTTCTGTCCAACGGGAAGATAAATTTTTCTTGTGTTCTATAATGTTTAGTACAGATTACAATTTAACAGAGAATTGGAATCTTAAAAAAAAAAATGACAGAAACGAACCAAAGAAATTGCAATTAAGCTGGAATTGATACACGATCTATTTACAAGGCATAGTATATGAATATCATTATTCGAAAAATCATTTCAGTTTTTAAGCGTGAATAACCGAAAAACACGCTCGTTATCCTTTGTTTTGTTTGCTTTTCTATTTTGATGGGGAGGGGACTAAAATTAATGGTGGATCTAAAGCAGGGGTGGGGGATAACACTTAGAACTGCCATATATGCGCTTTCGGATAAGACTTGAAACTGCGTTGTTGTTGAAGGACAAATAGAGTCCAATTATTATCTCTTAAAAGTATATCGTGAACTGGACTAGACTGGAAACATTTGTCAGGACAGAAGGATCCAATTATTTTTTCGCTACGTTCATTGGTCATTCCTCGCTAAACAGAGGTTGTCGGTTCTTTATCTCTCAATATTGTGTAAGAGAGAAGTGTAAGTTATAGGCTGTGGATCTGATGACGCCGGGTGTGAGATGTAAATTAGCGGTTGTGGATCTTATAGACTTGAAAACTCTGTGCCTGTATAATGCAATATTGCCATTTAAAATCTGCATATTGTCAGGACAGGGGATCCATTTTTTTTTCTCCACAAGTTAAGGGGGTCTAAAAGGGGTTTAGATGCATTTAATAGATTCTTAAATGAACACTTTACTGTTAGCCTTTAATTTTTGAACCGAGCACTGATGTCTACATTTTAAAATTGACGAATGTATTGCTCGAAGAATTATAACACAGTTGTACAAGTTGCACAGTGTCAATATAGGGAACTTGTGAGAAAATGATGTATGTACTTGGAAAAGGGTACTCTGCGTTTTGTAAGGGATATATATTTTGACACAATAAAAAATGAAATAAAAGAGATAATTCAACTTCACACTTTAAAGTTGTTGCTAAAGACGGAGCTTTTCTAAAAAGCATTACTTGTCCAATAATTTACTCATTTTGACATCCTTATTATCAACCTTTTTCTACGTTGATGAAATACTGATCACGGTATATTATCAACGTAGCAAAGGTAATAATAGGGATGTCAACATGAATAAATTTCTCAGTAGATTATTGGATAACATTAGTTGAAAAAATATTCGATTATTCGAACTGTTTACTGTATGTTCCTTTGTACAAGTTACATACACTTACATGAAAATACTGATCACGGTAACCCGTGGGATCCGGGTTAGAATAGGTCCAGCATCCTTGCGTGTCGTAAGAGGAAACTGAATGGGGTGGTCATTCTGATGAGACCGAAAAACCGAGGCCCCGTGTCACAGCAGGTGTGGCACGATAAAGATCCCTCACACTCAAAGGCCTGAATGCCGAGCATAGGCCTAAATTTTGCAGCTCTTCGCCGGCAATGGTGACGCCTCCATTGAGTGAGATATTCTCGAGTGGGACGTAAAACAATAAATATCAATCTGGTCACGGTAGTCTAATACTGGTACAGGTAGTCTAATGGTTAGGGTGCAGCTGCTCGCTTGGTAACCGGTAGGTTCTGAATCCGATCTAACTTGTGACTGTTCCGTTATCAAGAATTAGGCAGAAGAAGTAGTCACAATAGTAGTAGTAGGATGAAAAAGGTGAAGATAACAAGCAGTGATCAATCTCGTCAATCCTATATGTAATTATGTCTCCCCCCCCCCCCCCACTTTGGTGGGGAGACATATTGTTTTTGGCCTGTCCGTCCGTCCGTGTGTCCGTCACAGAGTTTGTCAGCGCAACTCCTCTGAAACTACTGATCCGATTTTGACAAAACTTCACATGTAGCAAGGACATCATATGTAGTTGTGCACATTACCAGGAATTTTGATCCCCTTATTTTTGTGTGAGTTATGCCCCTTCAAACTTAGAATTTTGCCAAAACTCCTCATAAATAACCTTATCAGCACAACTCCTCTGAAACTACTAATCAATTTTTTAAGAAACTTGATATGTAGCAAGCATAATACCAGGAAATTATGATCCCAAATTGTTGTGGGAGTTATGTCCTTTGAACATACAATTTTGTCAAAAACTCCTCTCTTTAAAACTACTCAACTGACAGCACGGGGGGGGGGGGGGGGGGAGGGGGGGGTGGGGGGGGGAAGAGACATCATGTTTTTGCCTCCAAAAACAAACTTTAATTACAAATTGAGAGATGGGCAAACACAGACGCCTGGATATGGGATCAGGTGCCTAGGAGGAGAGAGCATTCCCTGTCGACCGGTTTTAAAAACAAAGATGGCTTCGTCCACTGCTACGGCTGTAATGACCATGCACAAGTTTAAAGTGAGCGGTGTCTCTACTTGAGAGAAAGATTCCCAAATCTGACCCAATACAACACACAAATACATAATAACAACACCCCTCCCGCCCAGAAATCAGGGTCATACTGTGATTTGTCGCTTTGTCTTTCAACCTCAATCATCACTTTGACTTATAATACCCGTGCCTGTTAAAGTAGCATTATTCCATCTATTACTTATATAAATAGCCATTGCAACATTAGGTGGGTCAGACAGCAGCAAAACATGCTTATGGCGAAGTGCTGGGGATGGAACATTTTGATTCTTTGTACACGTAATTAGTTGGGTTTTTTTTATCCAATAACTTTATCATGTGTGTTAAAGTTAGAGGGAATGAAAATAACGTTGTAAGCGTGAATTATTATAAATGTAGATGCATTCGCTGTACCTACATGTATGTGTTACGGTGATTTTTAAGAAGACGTAAATTTAAGGTCAGATATACCTGCAAGAATATTATAGTGTCATTTGGAAGGGTTTGACAAATGAAAATAATTCGACATAGAAATTCATATGATTTTGATTACTACTTGATTTGAATCTCTAGAAAGAGCATGAAATTGAAGATACCGAACAGTGATCAATGTCTTAAATCCTATAATACAAAATTAAGGGTAGACTATGGCAAACACGGACCCCAGGACAGAGGTTGGATCAGATGCCTAGGAGGAGTAAACATCCCCTGTCGACCGGTCATCTTGCATGATACCTCTATCCTGTGGTTAATCAGGTAAACGGAGCAATTTGTAGTCAGTATCAGGTTCACGGTGGATGTGACCGGTTTACAGGGGATGCTTACCACCTCCCCCAATCTTTAAGGAACATGGCCCACCTCTGATGTGTCTAGGATCCCAGTATATAATTTTGAATTCTTTACTGAATTGTGAGAGTGATCACTGTTTAATGTCTTCACTATTCTAACAGTTACGTCTTTGGAATAATGAAAAAATAAAATTTTATACAGTTATTGACTGGGTTTGAGGACAACAGCTGTTTTGTTTGACTCGAGGTTGGACCAGATCCGCTCGAGAGTCATACAAAGCATCTGTTGTCCGAGAACACAGTTTAACACCGGTCAGCAGAGGATGCTTACTCCTCCATGCCACCTGATCCTACCTTCGCTTTTGTCGGAGGTCCGTGTTGCCCTACTCTCGATTTTGTATATGATTTTTGGATTATGATTACGTTTAACACGATGTTACCTTCACCTATTTGTGTTTATGACTGTTTTGTTATATGCCTTCATTCGCTATCAATTGCTCTTTTCTTTCTTTCTTTTTTTTATTTTGGTTTCCCCCCTTCTTTTTCTGGATGCACATGGTTTGTAGATTTTCAACTTAACAGGACAGCGTAATCGTGTATATTTAT
>CAJDSM010037442.1:0-16795 GCA_903981925.1 Ostrea lurida
GATACAATACTTTCTAATATTTTGAGATGTACATGCATTAAATTAACAAGTTTTTTTGTGATTCCTTTATTGATAAAGTATTCGTTAACATTTTTAAACATTATGAAGCCTCTGAATGGTGTAATTCAGTTCGAATTTCAAGTGTTACGTCGGTCGGATAATCTCTGGTATCGACCGCACCTTCTTTCAGCATAGTTACATGTTACAATATATCACTTTGTGATCCGATTTTAACACATTTCACCAAATCATTACAGTTAAAAGTTATTGTGCATATGTTTCTTGGATCATCAACTTCGTTATGAGAACGATGGTTTTAGCAGAAAAGTCTTCATTGACATGTACCTATCTTTAAATTCTGCCATAGGATAATATATAATAAGATAATACTAATATTCATATTCGCCACTTCAAAATAATCATCTGTTGATATGCAAGGAAATTATGAAGAAAACACAGTCCTTTTTGAAATTGCTTCTAGCCAATCTTTGCTCTTGCATCTGCCACGATATCTTGTATTGTATAAATATTTCACGGTCGAAGAAGGATAACTCCTTGTCGAAAATTATTGTCCCCAAAGTCTATTAAAACTGATAGACGTTTCTTCAAAACGTCAGCTCGTATATTACATGTAAGGACATTCAATACTTGATCTTTCAGTTGCAGGAGCGCTTATACTGAATTTTTTATATTGGCGGCGCTTTGCGACCTTAAAGCATATACAGGCTGCCATTATATTTTAATTTTTTTGCGGTGTGTAAACAATGATTTAAGCGTCGGTCCCTACTTCGAACTTACGTCATCCACTTGATGTTTACCATTTTTTTGTTTCTTGATATTTTCATTGCGATTAGCACATCCAGTGATCAGGAACGCCGGTAAACAGTGGAAGTTATGATATCTGGCACTCGGAAACGATGTATAGACAGCGTTTGTTAAAGTTTTTTAGAACTCAAAGCAAACTGAAGTATTGAACAAAGGAAAACTTCACCGGAAAAGCGAGTTACACTCGTCGAGATGCAGAGTGTGACTGGTTATAGTTAAGTTGGGCGCAATTCTTTATATGTACATGATATTTTTAGCTCTTTTATTTAGAACAAATGCAATTACTTTGCTATTATTTTTTAAAACAAACACATTTCCCTTTAAATTTCAGTGAAGTTTATAGTTAATTGACCGATAAGGGGGTATACAGGTTACCAGAAGCTGTACAAAGAAAAAAAAGCCAGCTAAATGCCCTATATTTTTTATACTTTTCAAAGCAACAAGATGTAAAAATCTAATATTTCCTACAAGAAGAAAAAAAGGTGTGTTTTAAACATTGAAATTAAGAAAATATGCCCAAAAAATGTAATTTTGTAATAATTTGCGAATTTTTCAATTTGTACATTTCACCACCAATTTTCACTTTTGCGAATTAATTGATGAAAGTAACACTAAATACTGCTTTTTAACGTAATATATGATAAATAAACAGATAATTGAAATATTTCGCTTTTCCATATTGTGTTGTATCTGCCAAAATATTGATGTCAGGTTGAAATCTTTTACCAAGGATAAACAGGGGGTATATGCTTCTTCTTGAAGATTCTAGTCAGAAAAGTAAACAGTCAAGGTGTGTATTTTTTTGGCCTTTTTTGTTAATAAGGATGTTATTCTAAAATATTTCAAGCGAGAAAATAATACTTTTAAAACAAAATTTTGTCGAAGTTAGGGGCCTACCTTAAGTTTACCTGTGCCCTCAAACCAAATACAAATAACAACCTTATAGCAGCAACTTTTTTATAAAATGAAACCATCTAATTGCGTAATAAATGAGCGTATTAATATTAATTGCGGCTCGGTGCTTTTCTCGTAAAATATGTATTGAAGGGGAAATCCATACAACCTCTCTTGCGCCATGTGCCTCAAGAAATTAGAGTACAGCATGCGAGTTTGTTTACACTTGAAATACCTAGATTTGGCCCTTATTTATCGTTTACTAACGACTGCGGCGATATAATTACTTCAATACGATGTAATTCAAGTAAATAAGATGCACATTCCATTCTAAAATTTGTTAACTGTAGCATATAAATAAACTATCGCTCGGATGCTGCTGTTGAAAAATGAGATCGCGTTGTTCACGTGCTTACAAAAAAGGACGGCGCTATTCAAAATTGGGCATTTTACTTTGTGGACTCCACAAATAAATAAAATAATTAAGACAATGTTATTGATAGTCTTTGAAACCACGATCGAATACGATTTTTTTAATTTTCGGAAAAAGTAATACTTTCAGGATGACTTACACCCAAAAATATGCAAGTAAATTTATTTTTATTGTGATTGTAGTAAAATTGGCAGCTTGTAATCCTTTAAATGGCGAACTTTTTTCCATCAAGGAGGGCTTACACTTGAAAAGCAAGTTACAACAGTCTCATCAGACTCACTCTATCCATCACAACCTATCCACCTCCCAACACTTGACACCTTAACCAAAAGGCATACTCCGCTTTAACATTCCACCAGATGATCTATTTCGAAACATCCCTCGACAATTGATTGAAAATGCTGGACAGGAAAAAAAGTTGAACACAACTCAGATTTTGAAACCATCGTTTTTCATATCCTGATACATCAACAACAGCCCACACACTCGCTTTAATCTTACACAAATACTTCTACAACACCCAGATCTAAAACCAGCCCTTAGACCACGCCACCACTAACAACAGGCAGGATGCGCCCGAACACACACTGCGACAACCACATGGCCCGGCTGGCGGATTTGAAGCGAAAAAAAGACCACACACAACAAACGTGAGCAAGTACAACTTGAAGTTCCTCTTTTTCACATACATAACCTATCCCTAGACGCGTTAGTTCAAAACCACAATATATTCACGGAAGGGAGGCAATCACTCTAAGCAACCCTCGGCCTGTAAAAACTGGCCTGCAAGAGTACTCCGTTTTCTCAAACACTCCTCCTCACTTTCCGGGCCGGAGGGGGTACTAAAGTTTTTTCAACTTGTGACGCGAATTTCAGTATTCAAAAATGGACCCTTAGAGAGTTTTTCTCCTAATGCATTGAATAGTTATGAAGTATAGCAATATAATTTGCTTTCATTTGGTACTTTGTAAGCTAAGTTCATTTTGCGAACCTAATTTAACGACAATTATGCTTTCAAACTCGATGCGCTGTTCGGGATGGCGGATTGCTTAAGAAATGGAGGATTAATTTTGCCTTCACATTACTATTTGGCGACAAGAAGACCCATGGTTACTTCGGTCTTACTTTGAATTATTTACGATTTTGTGATGGCTGTGATATTATTTACGACCTGAATTACACAAAATATGCCGTTAATTTTAAATATGTTTACTATGAAGAAAGAGTATCACCGCCTGCTTTAATAGTGAAACTGAGCTTAATGAAATAACATTTTCTCGTAAGTTTTGTCTTTCCCTTTTTGTGCAGTAGTGCATAGGCGATGTAGAGAAAAGAGGGGGTGGGGGGGGGGGGGCAGCCCTCCCCCCCCCTTGTGACCAAAAATTCATCATTTATTACCGAAAAGTTCAAGTGAGCTATTCTGATCGCCTTTGTCTTTCGTCCGTTCTGTCTGGTCATGTTAAACTTTTCACATTTTCGACTTCTCAAGAACCGCTTTGGCCAAAATCTACCAAACTCGGTACAAATCATCCTTGGGTGATGGGTGATTTCAAGTTTGATTCAAATGAAGGACCAGGCTTCCATCACAAGGGAGATTAATCACCGAAAAATGCAAAAATAGGGTGTGTCATTTAAAAAATCTTTCTCAAGAACCACTGGGGCCAGAAAAGCTGAAATTTATATGAAAGCTTCGTGATATAGTGGAGATTCAAGTTTTGTTCAAATTATGACACACCCGGCGCAGGTACGATCGGGCCCCAACTAGGGATCAAAGTTTTTAACATATGCACTTTATTATAGGGAAATTCTTAACTAAAAAATCTCTTCTCAAGAACCCACTGGACCAGAAAAAGCTAAATTTTATTGAACGCTTCACTTGAAAAATAGGCAGAATTCATTCACACAGCTACTTCTACATTGAAAAGAAGAAAATCTTCTAGCGGATGCCTTGACACATTCAACCATTTCCGATATATTTGAACCGATGATTCTTAATTACACTACACAAAAATAAAACACCCATAGACCTTATCCAAATTCATATGTCAGATTCCCAAATCCATATTATCCCCAACGAACTCTAAGAAAATAAAGGACACCACAGAGTCTTCCATGTCCTGATTCGTACTCGGACTATTTTATTGAACATCTGACCCATTTTAACTCGGCAACACTAACTTACTCAACTTCTATGCCAAACGGGAACGATTTTTCCAGCCTCTCACAATCGTCAACTTCTCAATATTTATGTAGCAAAATAATATCCATAACATCACCATGCCTTTATGGTGTGTATGTCTCTCAACTTTATTCGATACCGCAAGACGCTTGTTATCTGCAGAATATAATCAGTTTTTGAATCGAGGCAAACTTACTCACAGCACCAAGTTGTTGCATGCAGGGGTTTTCAACAGTCACCTTAAAGGCAGCATATCTCGCAAATTCTATTGGTTCTATATAACAATTTAAGCCTTTACCAAATATGACCTATACCCATTGAGTCAAATAGCTGTCTGATAGTGTTCATAGCCATTGTTTTCAACGCCGATTTTCACACAACCTGAACTTTGACTACCCCGGAACTCGTTCCAGATAATTACCTGCATTCAAGACTATGAGACGCTCACGGCGGGGACTGTGACCGGTCAACAGGAGAATGCATTACTCCCCTCCTAGGCACCCTGATCCCACCCTCTGGTGTGTCCAGGGGTCCGTGATTTGCCCAACTCTTGGTTTTTTGTATTCTATTTAGACTTACGAGATTGATCACTGTTCGTTATCTTTGCCTTTACATAGTGGGGATCTAACAGCTTTCTGTCTCAAAAATCATGCACCCCCGGGGGGGTACGATGGCCCCAATAGGGATTCAAAGTTTACATGTTTTATATAGGGAATCTTTTAAAAAATCTTCTTTCTCAAGAACCACTGGGGCCAGAAAAGCTGAAAATTATATATCTGAAAGCTTTCCGGTTATAGGTGAGAGATTTCAAGCGTTTTGTCCTCTAATCATGGCCCCGGGGTACCGATGCGGGCCCCAATAGGGGATAAAAGATTTACATAATTAATTATGATTATACAGGGTGTTTCATAATATGTTACATTTTTAACTTTAAACATCTTTGTTACTTACCATACTTTTTACACACATTATACATCATTTTAAACACCAAATCCAACATTTTTATTTTGGTGAAAAAGTTCGGGAAATTATTAAATCATTAACCTTAAAAGTATCATGAATGATATGTCACAGTTTGAAGCTTTTCAAAGTGGATTTAACTGATCAACAAAGGTTGAAATTGTAAAACAGTACTCTACTACCAATATAAATCATCCGAAATCGTTCAGAGGTAAATGAAAGAAAATATGCTAAAGGAGAAACTTATCAGGAGTTTGAAAAGACAAGCAGGGACAGTATGTGATAGAATACATGGCATCTCCGGAAGACCAAGGACATAAAATACCGATGACTTTATCAATGAAGTGACTCCATTTATTGAGAACATAATTTCGCCCAAATTTGCAGAGAAAATATGGCGATCCACAAACTATTTGGTTTCGACAAGATAGAGCTACACCTCACACTTCATTCTGCTCTTTTACACTGGTTAGAGAAAATATTTGTGGACAGATAAACAGCGTACAGAACACGAAGAGTAAGGCTTCCGCACTCACCAGATCTAAATCCTTTGGACTCTTTTCTAGTAGGATTCTTAAACAATAGGGTATACAGCCCCAAACCACAGTCAGACACTGAACGAACTCGAAAGGAACATCAGATTTTAGATTTCATGTTGTAAGGTAAGGCGATTTTAATTTTAATTTAATTTGTCGGGGGCTGCCGCCCTCAAGCCCCCGCTTAAAGTGCTGTTGGGTTTTTATTTTCATCACTTTTCATTTCTCGGCACCCGAGGCGGAAATGCTAATGGCGGCGTGTTTACATCCCGCTTAGCAACGGCAAGGGAAATAACTGCTCATGCGCAGTCGCGTGCTTTAGGGACCGGTATACTAGAAACTTCCCAATCCGGATTATCAATTTCTCACGCACGCGGGTTTTTATCTTTGCGTAAACAGTAAACACCCGGTGACACGTTGTTGTTCTTTTAAAGAGATTATTAAAGACCGTTCAAGCAACGACTGCATATGATCAGACGGGGAAGATACATTGGATTTGTTACTGCAAGATACACTGGACAATGATGAAAATGATCTGGCGTTCAATATTGATGACATGTGAGTAAACTCTCAATTTCCTGTTAACTGTAGATACTATCATGTACTGGGAAGTTTTTGACATCTTTTATGATACACTTAACTCTATTTTATTAATCTGCATGTTTTGTTTTATATTGTATATGTCTTTTATTGCCAATGCTTGTCAAGCGCATTAGAGCTTTACTTTCGGTATATTGCGCTATACAAATTATCGTTTTGTATTGTATTTTCCAGTTTTCGTGCGTTTTGCAAAAGATACAATTTATCACGAATTAAAAATTCGTCATTTGTGAATGAAAATGTTCACATATCAAGAAGTTACATAAAGAACATGTAATTAATACATATACATGTAGCTGCTAATAATTTCACTATTATTTGGCTGGAGAGAGGAAGGGGGGGGGGGGGGGCTCTGTGTAATAGCTTACAGGTCTTTGTTTCATTTCCACCGAAGCCTGTCTCACAATAACCGGCACTGACAAATTTGATGAAGTACAGGTGCACATATTGTCATTATTTAACTTAAGAAACTACATTTGTAGGTTAGGGGGGGGGGGGGCCTATAAATAGTGTGTTATACTGATTGGTACATTAATAATAATAATATTGTAAGTGAAGGGCTTTTATATTTCACATAATTGTTGTATTCCTTATGACATGACATTTCCACGATAACAAATTTTCTAAACTTGATTTGGGAGTCGGACATTGGCCAACCCTTTCATAATATTGCTGTCCGGGGGATCAGTGTTTCCACAAGAACATATTTGTTTAGAATCCTTTATATGACACAATTTACATGTTGACTTATGTTACTTAATGAGAAGAGAAAGCTGACTCGTGTTAATACCCTCACTGGCCATGTCCAAAAGAAATCAAAGGAGTTGTACAGCGCCATATTGGGATATAGAAAGAAATGGTGGCTTCAAACACACTAGCTTTCCGGCATTCAACAATTCATTAAAGACAAGCCAGAGTCCGATTTGGCGTATAAGTTATCGTGTTAGCATGTAATTTGATCTGGATACACATAATTACTTTTGTTTACATGGGTAAAAGAATACTGATTTTGCCGATTAAACAAAAGGTCTTGCATAAAATGTAACAGTCAAATTGTGTGAATCTCGTCTAATCAAGGTTACAGCTTATAACGATTGTTTTTATACTTCATTACCAATTGGTGAATACTTGCTAGGTAGAAAATTTTTTCTCCCATTGCTACCATTGTGAGATAGGTTTCTCCCATGTGAGAAGCCTCGTGAGATCCGCCTATCTCACATGAGCACGGTGACTCGATGAAGTCGGGACTACTTTTAGGGAAATCCGTCTGCTATTTTTAAAAAAAAACTTCCAAAAAGAATATGGCCACTCCCGTTATACGAACAATTTACGAAACACAAGGCCTGTCCTCCCCGAATGTGAACCCCAGCGAGCTCGATGTCCTATCGCCACTTACGATTTTATATCGCTCAATGAGACCCAGACAATTATGTACAGCAACCCCGATAACCTATTTTACTTGCGGGTTGTTACAAACAACAAAAATCCTCGGATCGATGAAAGATGGTTTCTAAGTGGACCGGAAGAAAATAAAATTGTGGTCTCCCATAAAAGTTTTAGCTAAAAAAGCTGGCTTACCTGAAGATCGAAATTCACTTAACACGACGTCAGCAAAAACATTAGTCCAGAAAATGACAGACAACAATGTCCAGATTCCCTCCTTGAAAAGTGTATGTTACGGTCACAAAAATCCAGGATCACTGAACAACTATCGTCACACTAAATAACACTCATAAACATGCAATTTCCTCTATTCGTCCGCAAATACATCTTGTTGAAAACCAACGTACACATGCACCCCCCCCCCCTTTCCGCCCCCAGCCGGTGATGCATCTGTGGGACGAAAATGCTAGTGACTACTGCACTGCGCAAACGCAGTCAGTCACTAGAAGTAGGTCTGAGAACATTGTTAAGGGTCTTTTCGCTGGAGTACCTCATCCAGAATTGCAATTTTGAGGTTAATATCCACAACAATCCTTCACAAAAACGGAGACGCTTGATTCCGATTGAAACGTGTTTAGTGATGCGGTTTTGTGTGACTACACGAGATAAAATAGTACGCTGTGATTTTTCAGAATTCTTTATAAAATTTCGATTTCTTTATTTCTATTGAGTTGTTTCTTTGCAAACAGCAAACAATGAATAAATTTGTTGATTAATATTTTTTTTCAATTTCGTTTATATTTTACTAATTACTTTTAAAGGCGCATTAATTTATGATTAAAAAAAACCAAAACATTAAAATATTTAATTTTCTCCCTCTCGCTGTAGAAATCATTTATTTCCGCAGTACATACATACAGTATGTACTGAAAATTACGATCTGTTGAAAAATAATGTTTAAATTTTCAATTTTCAACAATTAAAATTTTGAGTTTTATTTCTATCAGAAATTACGTAGAATGAAGCTTTAATGGGAGAAAAATATCCATTCATGAGTCAATCCATGTGAATTAGGAAATCTCACCCTCGGGTTGGAAATTCGGTCAGGGACTCGGCAGCTCGTCCTGACCGAAATATCCAACCCCTTGGGTGAGATTTCCCTATCCCACATGGATACTCATGATGGAATTCTTATATCTGTATTGGAGTTCTTAAATGTAACAGTCTTTCTATACCCGAATAACTAAGAAATGTTAAAGTGTGGGGAAAAGTTGCCAAGAGAGGTGATTTTAGATGGTTTTGTTTTAGAACAATGGAATTATTGTAAAGTTGGAACTTTTATGTCGCCTTTACATCAGGGATCTGCTACCACTCATTGTTAACGTTCCATGAAATGTAGAACGTCCCATGAAATGTAGAACGTCTTGGGATAAGAAGGAAATTGTGCAGCCATTAGTAGCAAATGATTACAGCAAATGTATGGGTGCTGTTGATTTGTCAAACCAATTTACTAATAAATACCCTTCTTATATTAGAACACAGTATCATTGGTGGAAGGTTCTGTTTTTTCATTTACTGGATATCATGATTGTGAATTCATATATACTGTTTCAAGAATTTAGAAGTACTCATGAAAATAATTTTCCTACCTTTAATTCAAGCTTTGGACAACTTGAATTCCGAGAATCATATGGGTTTGAATGACACATCTATTGTTTTCGACACTGTTGGTATATGTTTTCCAGAATTTGCAGACAAGACAAAAGAAAAGATTGCATATATTGTAATGCAGAAGCAATTGTGATAAAGAAAAAAATGCCTAGTTACAAGACAGTCCTGTAAAGTTCCTCTGTGTCGCACAAATGAAAGAAATTGTTTCAAGAAATGGCATTGAAAAGATGGAGAAACTGTTAGATATCTTGGCCATTGGGACATATTAAATGTACTGAAAGTTGTCTGGTTGTCATGGCCTTGATATGTTGAAAAAGATGTATTGAGTCAGATTCAGATTAATGTTACACTTTGATAAATTGCATAAAAACCCTTACAAACAAAGATACATCGCTGGCTCCAGTAGTAAGTGCTCTACCAAGCCTCTTTCTCTACTTTTGACTAAACTACTAACAGCTATCAAAGAATCTCTTCAGAGATACTGTTCCACTACATATTCCAGAAGTGGTTTCAATCAGATGTGGATTCTTAAAAACTCTTAAAGAGCTTTTGGATAACCTAAAATCACCAGGAATTTTCAAAAATTTGACTGCATCAAAAACGTATGATTTCTCCACACTTTACACAACGATTCCTCACGATAAATTAAAATCTAGGCTTTTACAGATTATAGATAATTGCTTTTTAAACAAAAATGGCACCCGAAAAATACGAATTTTCTAGTCGTTGGGAAACAAGACAACATATTTTGTTAGAAAACACTCTGAGTTGCCCACGACAAGTACTCTGAAGTAGATATTAAGAGCATGCTTGGGTTTCTTATAGATAATATTTATGTAGTCTTTGGAGACCAGGTCTTCCAACAATCCGTAGGTATTCCTATGGGCACTAATTGTGCCCCCTTATTGGCAGACTTATTTTTGTATTTCATATGAAGCAGAATTTGTGTACAGAAACTGTTACGGGAAAAAAACAAAAAACTTGCCTGTCTTCAACCTTACATATAGGTATTAGATGATGTGCTATCAATTAACAATCATCATTTTCACAATTATGTCCATTTGATTTATCCCGAAGAACTCGACATAAAGGACACCACAGAATCTGACATATCTGCTTCATATTTGGATAGTTTTACTTAACATTGACTCTAATGGCAGACTGACAAACTACATTATATGATAAGCGTGATGACTTTGACTTTGCAATCGTCAACTTTCCTTTTCTATGTAGTAATATACCACTATCACCTGCTTTATGGTGGGTATATCTCCCCAGTGATTCGATACGCAAGAGCATGCTATGCGTATGCAGACTTTTTTTAAAGCGAGGCCAAACTACTAACAAAAAGTTGATGCTGCAGGGTTATAACGGAATCTCGTTAAAGTCATCTTTTCGCAAATTCTACGGTTCGCTATAATGACCTTGTTTGCGATTACAAATTATACTAAGTCATATGTTGACTGATTTGTTTCATACCCTTTGTTAGACTGTCATTTCCTACTAGATTTGACTACGGGTAATCCCGTTTACTTTATTTCGACTAAGGGCTCACGGGGGTGTGACGGTCAGCAGAGATGCTTACTCCTCCATGGCACCTGATCCTACCTCGCTTTTGTCGGAGGTCCGGTTGCCCTACCACTCGATTTTGTATATGTTTTTTGGTATTATTGATTACGTTCTGACACAAATTGTTAACTTACGCCTTTTGTTATATGCAATCTGTGGCGTAATTGGTTAAGTTGCTAACCTATATATTTCTGTATATGTATATTATGAAGAACATTTTTGTGAGTTCAAGCGTGTGTGTGTATTTCACAGGTGATCTTACATCAGTTTTTTGCCTAAGCAATTCTTTTTCGATGGGCGTTTGATTCTGATGCAGATGTAAATTTGACTATGTGCTTATTCTCCTTTTTTATGCATGATTACTAATTTGTTTTGCATAATTTCTCAATATATTGTGCCTTTGTAAAATACTCTTCAGTGATAGTATTTGAGAGAGTTATAAGTGTTTGAAAAAGTTATGGTGAAATTTTGAACTGAGTATATTACATGTTAATATACAGGACATTGTTTTATCAAAATGTTATAATTTGTAATCAAACACAGCAGGTTAAGGGATTAGAACATTTGAAAAACTAATTGGGTGGGATCCCCGAAACGGCAGACGGACAAGAGATATTAACTAATTCATTAAACCTGATGAGATCAAATAAAATCCGTTAAAAGATTAATTTGGACAAATAATATGCTCGAACTTTAAGATTACAAGACACATTCAGTATTATATCGTATTAGCTATATAAATGCATGTTGTTCCTGTATATGCTTGAAATTCATCATAGTAATGTCTGAAACACCACAACATGAAGCAATGAAAGTAATTACTAATAGATAATGAATTATCAAAATCTATATGCAGCTATCATTACATATGTACCTGAACCCAATGGGTTCACTAGATAGAATATGATGCAAGTTACATTCAAATTGGTCTGGCCTTTTATAGTTTAGGCAGGCGTGTCCTTATAGAGACGTGACGGGGTTTGACAGGCTGGCCATATTATGATTGACAGTTTGAACAGGATTTAAAAAGGGATGGGATTTGAGGGTACTGGTCTAAATGCTGTACGAGGGGCCATGACAAACTCGTACGCCAATCACTTAAACTATTTGGCCTTTCCAGAGATCCAGTGTTACAGGGTTATGCTGCTGAAAAGTTACTTGTTGCGTTGAAATAACCATTTGGAATATTTGTTCAAAATTTTATAATTTGTCTGAAATTGTGTTCTATAGTCTTTGTGAAATTATATTGAAAAAAGCCAAAGGTAGGGGAGAATGTTTAGGAAAATATTATGTCCATTATGGCAGTTGCCGTGAACCTTTAAGTACGGTATAAGGGTAAATATATTTATTTATAATGTCGGCAACTGGCTGTAATTATATAACAATATGACATTTGAGCTCTAATGAGCTTTCTTTAAACCGACTATCACAGGAACAAATATACATGATATAAAACAAAACTTACCATGCAGTACACAGCATGATACTATTTATTTTACATTATTACACACATAAATCATGAAAATAAATGAAGATAACAGTATAATTTGACACACTTTCATCAATGTTCACTTTTTACTTCCGTAATAAATTGAAAATAGTTTTATTTAATGAAACTTTTGCAGGGAAGCATACAGATCCAAAAAAAATAAGTACATATTAAATTATGTTTAGAAATTTACCAGGTAATAAAAACAAGCATTAAATATATTTGCATTCTTTCTTGTATCACTATCTTTACTAATTGGAAAATTGTTGCCATTTTTGTAGGCTTGAATGAATTATTGCACCAGCAAAATACATAGCTCCTAGCTAACCTAACGCGATTGATACACAAACTTTAATCCACAAGATTTTGAATTTGTACTTGCATCAATATTCAACAAAATATTATGTTTCTATTAGTCTCATACCTGTACAAACTGCTGTAGTTTGATTACCAATATTATTGTAAACACCAATTCTTCGAATACAAAAATATTACCCGTCGCGTTGTAATATTATATTCTTGATAGTATTTAAATATCGAGTTCGAAAATTTCTAACCATTTAACTTTTTCAACACGTTAAACTCTCTCAGAATACTAATAGACTGAAGGTATATTTACATACGGCACAATATATTCAAGAATATGCAAAACAAACGCAAGAATAATCTGCATAAAAAAGTATCTTCTATTTCAATATATCAGGGACGAATAAGGCACATAGTCAGAACATTTGTACCATCTGATCAGCAACTTCCAAACGCCACGGATAATAATAAGTAATCTGACTCTAATACTCTGTGGCAACAAACTTGATGTCAAGCATCACATTATGGTCCGTAATTGAAAGGGAATATTGGTTGAGCCAGTAGAATAAATAGGACACAGGGCTATAATCTTAAGTGAAACGAATGCAGATCGATCAAATCCAGTTCATCTTGATCGGTACTTGGCTCATTGAACTCTAAAAAAATGTTTTCATATAATCACAATTTTTATACTATGTTAAAAATAGTATACGCGTTAGCAACTTACCATAGCAACAATGGACATATATACAATATAATGCTATGACAGAAGAGAAATGTCCAGTATTATCAAATGATAATAGCGTATCTGGCAAGCGATCACACAGTTGATAGTAAAAACAGTCTTGCCAAGAAAACTGAAATAAATTCATTGACATTTATTTAAAAAGATCCAAAAGGGTCTATCATACAACCAATCGAATATGTAATAAAGATGTATGGATCGAAACCCAAACCTGAACTTGATCTGTAACTTGGTACAGTTGGCAAAGAATGTACCAAACTATCAAAGAATATCTGCAACAACAAGTGAGGAAAAATACAGGGGAAAAACTGATAAAGGCATCCAATGCGAAGTTTTCTAAGTCCAACCAGTGCCGGACAACATAAATAAACTCAGCGTGGAAAATCAACTGATTGAACCCAAACTCAATCTTATCTGTAACATTGGGTTGCACGAGACAAAATGTATACCAAATACAAACGAATATTTCCTTGCTTATTGTTCTATCCATATATTTTTCATTGAAAAATAAGCGGGGACTACCCGTTATTTAGTTTAATTCAAGGATCTTGTCTTGAACAGAGCCAAGTTTTATAAATATGTGTTTTGGTTCTGGCAAGGTTAGCTAATCATGACGTAATGTTAATGACCTAATTAATGTTTAAATTGCTGGCACGGGTCTGTGGGCGTGGCATAGAACTGGTCACAGGCCTTCAGCCAAACTCTCCTTCGTGAGGCCCTTCAGTCGATACTCTACATAAAGTAAACGGGCTGGACCAGTATTACCCTCCCGTTCTCGATTATCGTTCATTAATCTAGAGGAAATGACAGTTATCTAACAAGAGGGTATGAAACAAATCAGATCACATATGACTTAGTGATAATTGTATCTGGAAACAAGGTCTTTATAGCGACCGTAGAATTTTGCGAAGAAGATGACTTTAAACGGAGATTCCTTCTATTAACCCATGCAGCTAAACAAACTTTCTTTGGCAAGAGTAGCGATGATTACTATGAAGTATTGAAATGTCTTTAAGGGGATAGCATGTATTATATTGTACAAAGGTTGGGAAAATATTGGAATATCCTCTCAACAAACAGCTGAATAGTGAAATGTATAATTATTAAAAATTAGAGAAAATTATTGTTTTTAGCTACAACCGTGAATCCGAAGGTCAAAGCTGAGTTTTGTCCTGAATTGCCTGTGCTTATCCGTGCAGTCTGCTACGCACACAGAATAATTTTTTTAGACGTCATTGCTTATTATCGGAGTAATTATTTAATTTGCGATGACATCATCTTCTATACCACAATTCGACAGTTAACTTTCACCCATTTTCGACGATTCTTCTCAATCTCTATATCTAACTCCCTACTCCACATCCACCTATTCAATCTCAGTTAATGGAATATGAAACCCACGAATCGTACTACGAAGTATATGTCCTATACTATGCACGACCCAAAACCACTTCAAGCGTTAAATTCAACGCTAAGCATTACCGTGTTAGTACTGAGTACATGAAGACATAGAGCCATGAGAAAAAGAAATCGACCAGCCTATTGACAAGATAACATAGGGATTAGTAAATATTCAACCCTAAATAGATAAATAAGACACTAAATATAAGAATCTGAAATTTATATCTACAATATTTGCTCTGATAATACGATATAGAAACGGAAAAAAGCAGACGATTACGTTCAAACTACAAGGCAATGTATCGGGATCAAAAATGTGACACACTATTGAACCTTCACTCTGATTCCACACGGGTGAGCTAAGAATACAAAAAAATTCCTGGATCCAGAGTAATCACTGGCAATATTCTCGAAAGCATGACTCATATGATATAACTATACTTATCATATTTACAATCACTATACTCATAATTATGGTTGTAGTTGGATATTCACTAAATCATACTTTCACCACCACAAAATACTAAAAATTCATGCACTATCCTTTAAGACAAATTCATAGTCATGCTACTCTATAAAGTTTCGTCATTCCAGTGCATAAGAGGAAATGTGGTGCAACATTTCAATTTAGTAAGATAGTGTCATAACAAAGAAACAGTGCAATGTATTTACTATTACTTGTGTATGACTATCCCTGCAAAGTACAAATAGATAAAAAAATAATTTCCAACACACAACATCTACTACTCTACTATAATAAGTAAAAAAAAACACATACAAACAAAAATGATTGAACTCTCCATCATACGAATGACTGTCTTCAAGATTTTTACTTTAAAGTTACTGGTGTGAGAGTTGAAATTGTTGGTAAGATGTAGTCAAATTTCTTATGTATTATATTCTTCACATGTTATCTGTGTGCTAGGCTAATATGTTATATGTGTGGTTACTGACGATGTGTGGTTTAGTTTTTAATACATTTCAGTAGTAATATATAAGTTTTGTCTCTCAGATGTCATTAAGATCGAGGTGGTTAAAACGAGCATCACTGGGTAGAGCTTCATGTCTACATGTGTCTCACCAATAAGTTTAAATTAGTAATGTACACAGTAGCCGACTTTTTATAACTAAAAAACTACATCTATACACCTCACTTAGAGTTCAGGCAATGCACGTATTGGAATGGAAAAAATCCTTCAATCATAACACCTCATGCCTCTACCATTTGGGCTTTTTTCATAAATATTTCCAAAAGATAAGAACAAAATTTACAATAAATGTATGTCAAACCATCCTTTTTGAAGCAAATATCTAACGATTCATCCACTGAAGCTCCCACTGATTGTATCAGCCCGCCACTGGAACGCCTAGTAAACTGTCTCTTGGGGAAGCCAAAGATTAGGGTTATTAGCGTCAGGTACTGTTCATGGCCCACCCATACGATAGATCACCGGCTTAGACATTCCTTCCAGCCAGACCATCCAATCCTGTCACTGTAGCCTCAGACAATATAGGCAGCTGTCCACCGTCACGCTTCTAGACCCCGACGACACTTGCTCACATCAACCAACCTTCCATAAATAAACACGCCCAGCAATTAGTAAACCATTGGGTACATACAATGTAATGTTAGTGCTGAAATAATTATGAATTATATATCGATGTACATCATCCATATATTATACAATCATATACAATTTAGGTGTAGCTTATCTCAGAACATGGACAGAGATTCCTCGATAGCTACAAAAAAAACAACACTATTTATATAGCTAAGAACAATTAAATTATGTGAATTCTTTAA
>CAJDSM010037446.1:0-11009 GCA_903981925.1 Ostrea lurida
TATCTAACAGTTTAACGATACCTGCACCCCCCTCCCCTCCCCAATTGATGAAAGTTAAACTCAAAATGTTTTTATAAGTAATATAAATATTGATCACCGCATGAAATCTTATTTATAATTTGTAGAAGTTTTGTCTGTGTAGTAGAGCTTGGGTGCTGGGTAGTGTTCTCCCACCCCCCTTTTTTTTATTCCGATGCAATTCCCTTTTGTCCTGATGAAGGGACGATTCGTCCCAAAAATGACTCTTTTCTAAGTTTAAATAACCAACAGTGTCGTGGCCTATTTAGTGCTTATATAATTTTTTAACATGGCCTTATATTGGATCTTTTCAGATCCGACTCTCAGTGCCGTACCTAGACCGAAACGGAAGTGCATGCTCTGAAGGAAAAGGGGTCCGAGGGCCGCCCTAAGGCCCCAGTGAGTCCAGGGCCAAGCCCTGGTGGGGGCCCAAGGGGCGAAGCCCCGACAGATCCTGGATTCTGACAACTTCAACACCCGTTACGATACATCATCACAAAAGTCACATTCAAATAGAAAAAAAAAGGGTGGGTCCGTTGGTGATTCTAACCATTAAATGAAAATATTGAAAGATTTTGAATTATTTCTCGACTGTGCTACTTTCCATTTGGTATTGAGGTCGCCTTTCTTTTTGCCTGGATACATTTGTCAACCATTGCTCAGATGCTAGCATCAGATTTATCGTATACAGATTTTGAATTTTTCATATGACAATGGAATTCTTAAAACACGCGTTGAAAATTAATTCAACATTTTTAAAAAAAATCATTCGTTTAACGACTTTTAAATTTTCGACAGACCCCCCCCCCCTGAATAAACTAATCATATTTAGAAAAAGAAAAAAAGATTTATTTATTCATTTATTTATTGATTTATACTGCAGTAATTTTTGAAAAATAATGAATTTAATTTTTATTTTATCTTAATTTTATTTTTTTTTAGCAAAATGATGTGCATGCTTGAGCATGCAAGTACGCCACTGACTCTTTGAAAGTATAGGGTGCTGTTGGATTTGATGCTCACTCAGATAACGTTACATGACGCGCTGATAGATTTCCATCGTCTACTCTTTCAATTAATCATAGAAACAGTATATGATTTATATTTTTTATTGCAGTGTGTGTAATAATATAAATTTATATCAACAGCTACCAAGTATCACAGATATTCTACAAAATTACAGTGTAGATGTACAAAATGCAAGTATGGCTAAACGCTTAGAACATGACTAAAAACTCAGGGAAGGGTGTAATTTCATTTCTGAGTGGATAAAATTAACATACATATATACAAGGTGGATCCCTATACTAAAAAAATTAAATGAATAATAATAAAAATTTGGGATCCGCCCCTGCCACAGAACGTGATCCGAAGGGACTAAAATATTGATATTACATAAGAAATGAATCTTATATTTTTTCGCGGTGATGCAGGTATAATCACCGAATTTTATTGTGAAAGTTTTACCGTCTAAAATCTCGGTGATAACCTGCATATCACCCGAAAAAATATAAGATTTATTTCTTATCATTAATTTTATATTACAACAACAAAACTATGTCCATTAGACTTATTACTTTTTGTTCAGGTACGTGATCGAAAATCACCTCAATTCTTAAAAGGTGTTTTAATCAATGAGAATCGGCGATAGGTGATCACGTGAAATAAAATTAAATGATAAGATGATGAACATAATCAACTATTTCAAAACGCTATCTTTTTTCTACTTTCAACATCCTTAAGCAATAAAGACACTTAACATAACATAAGATAACAGTATATATACAAACAAAGATCGGATCCTGCTTCTAAACAAAGCATGTGTACATGCACTATACGTGCATATTTATACATGAGCAATTCAAGTCCGTGTCAATAAGGCTTAATTAGCACCAGTAATTGTAATAAGATTAAATGCAATAATACATTAAATCACTCTGATGTCCATTTGATAAACGATTTCAGATAACAATACCTTCCATTTACCTGACAAAATAAAATACTGATATTTAACCGACTTGAATTCTATCTGGAACAAAGGTCAGTCTTATTTTGGAATCGATCAAGTAGAGTCCGATATGAAACCCCCCATACCAATCAGTTGATAGGGTTTTAATTAGAATCGATAAACACAGGTGACTGTGGGAAAATCAATCAGCAGTTCGATGACTCAGGATATCAGACAATGAAAAATATCGTAATGACATACAATCCTCGGTAGGCTAAAATGATTAAAGAAATAATATATACATTCCTAATTGGAAAAAAAAAAAAGCAGAGAGCTTCTCAACTACTATTCAGAAACGGAATAGGTACATGTATATTGTACATGTATATAGCACCTAAAAAGAAAGAATAATAAGATATTAGAAAAATGACTAGACATATCTAAGTCACATTTTAAAAAGCAGGTTTAATACCCTTAATTAATACGATTTGATTACATGAAATTCTACATGACTGTATTAGAAAGTTCAGTCAAGATAGTTGATAATGGTATAGTTCACTCTATTTTCCCGTCTCTAGCCTTGGGGTACGCTATTTTACGGGTGCAGACTTCTCACGAGATTTGATAGGAGGCGTTCCGATGGGCGAGACTCTCTTTTTGCCGCGTTTTGCTGACTTTGGACTGACTTGCGTCTCAGCCACTTTGTCGCTCGGCCTTTCACGCGCTTGTCGTTCCTTAAAGCTATCTTGGTCTGCGTTTTCTACCTTGATTTTTTGGCGGAGATTTTCCCAAGCCTTTGGCCATCCTCTGGTAATTTTGTTTTCAGAAACATTGATTTCTTTTAATTCCGGCATTTTGCATATCTTTTCCGGTAAAGATTCAATGATGTTGTCAGAGATATCAAGGATTTCTAACGATTTCATTTTATCCATGTCGTTTGGGATTGACTTGAGGTCGTTGCTAGCTGCCTTGAGAACCTGGAGTCTATAAAGATAAGGAAATTCTATTGGCATCTGGTCAATATGGTTCTTGGAGATGTTCAAATGTAGTAAAGAGGCCAAAACATCGATTTGATCCTTTGGGAAATTTAGAAGTTCGTTCTCCGAAAGATCCATATTGATCAACTTATTCAGGTCGCCAAAATTATCCGGTAAAAGCGTGATTTTATTGCCCGCCATGTTCAGATCACACAGGGAAACCAGGCGCCCCAAACTTGGCGCGAAGTCCGTAAGGCCGTTGTGGGAAACATGAAGTTTCTCCAATTTTTTCAGTGCTCCGATTTTTTCGGGTAGAGCTGCTATTTCGTTGTGGCACGCACTTATCGATACTAAGCCTCTCATTTTGCAAACACTTTCTGTTAGGGTTTTTAAAGCATTGTTTGAAACGTCGAGATGTTTAAGGCATCTTAGATTGAAGACACTCGGAGGAATCTCGTCCATACCGAGGCTGCAGAGCGCGAGCGAGGTCAGGTTCCTAAGGTGATCTTTGTCGCCCATGACAACAATGGCGGACCGGAGGTCAGTCGGGTTGATCGAAAGAGGGTTGTCCGACATGTTAAGGTGTGTTAGCGTCTTTGGAAGGTTCAACTCATTCAGTCCATTGTGCGAAACATCCAGTGATCGAAGCTGATACAGGAAGTCGATGGATTTGGGCATCAGCGCAATCTCATTATGACTCACGTGGAATGTTTCAAGATTTCGTAGTTTTCGAAGATCAGATGGCAACACAGTCAGTCGGTTGTGGGATAAGTCTAAAAATGTTAACACCTGACCTTGACCCACACCATCTGGAATGGCGGAAAGCTTATTGCCACATAGATTTAGGCTCTTCAGACTTTTGACGTTGCCTATGGATGCCGGTAGTTCTTTGATTTTGTTCCATGAAAGGTCAAGTGTGACCAGGGACTTCATTTGATCGATTTCATCAGGTATAACCTCAATCGAATTTTTGGAGAGATAAAGATGCTCTAACTGCTTTAGATACACTGCAAATTTCATGGACATCAATTTATTTTCCGAAACCCCAAGTGTTGTTAAACACGGCAGTTCTCGTATACTTTCGGGTAAATATTCCACTTCATTTTTGGAAACGTCAAGATATGTCAGCTTTCGAAGGCTCTTTATGCCATCTGGTAACACCGGTATTTCATTGTGAGAGATATCGAGATGGTCAAGTGCGTATCCGAGATTACATATCTCTTCCGGTAACATTTTGATGTGGTTGTCCTTAAGGTTTAGGTAATGAAGATATCGGACACCCCCTATCTGCGCCGGAAGTTCCTGCACCGCGTTGTGCGATAGGTCCAGCCACGTGAGACGCGAGAGTTTGTCGATGTTTTCGGGGATCACAGTTACGCCATTACGCGCCAGAATGATCTTCTGTATATTGGGCTTTTTGACGGTTGCTGATGGCATTTCCGTTATCCTGTTGTCGGACAAGTCGACCTCGGCAGTCATCTCGTAAAGTCCCTTCTTGATTGATCGGATTAAGTTTGACGACAAATCCATATACGCAATCGTGGACTTTCCTATGCTCTTCGGGAGAGCTCGAATCTTGTTATTGGAAGCATACAGCTTCTGCAATCCTGTGCATTTGTGTATTGCAGGTGGTAATTTTTTAATTGCATTATTCTTAATTGTCAAAATTTCAAGTTTTTTCATCCGTGACACAGAACCTGGAAAAGTCTAAAGCTTGTTGTTGGTAATGTCAATGAATTCTACATTCTCGAGAGCCGAGAGAGCCTTCGGGAGCCTCTTCAGCCGATTGTTTTCCGCGGTAAATTTCACCGCCAGCAAACTAACTTCTTCGTTATTGTAAATCTCGATGGGTAAGGATTTCCAATTCCCATTGCCAAACTTCAAATGAATTTTCTTTCCATCCGGGAGCTTTTTGAGGTATTTTTTGACGGGGTCGGGTAGGGAGATGATCTTGCTCCCGGGGCCCGTGGCTGGAGGGGGCTTTTCGTCCTTCTTCTTCCTCCTGGCGCTCATCTCTGTTCTCTATACAGCGACAGGGAAGTCCGTTGCTTGGTATCCAGTCTGCAAAATAAAAGATAAACAATTGCTAAAGAGGACAGAATCTCCTTAGTCTCTGTAATGTCCCCGGTTCCGTCGCTAACGACGCATTTTTGCCCATTATCTGATAAATCAATTTGAAATTATACAATCGCTATAGTCACCCTACACAGAAAATTCAATCCCACTCTTGATACTAGTACTATAATCTAAAAACGCCGCTGGTTGAACTGCGCTAAAGATGTGGAAATTGCAGTCTGTATACAACATATCCCATTAAATGTCGAAGATATACTGAGCTCTGATCAACTCGACGTAAAAATTAAAGATTCTCAAGTTTTTAAAAGCTTGCCAATTCAAGAATGTCTCTGCACAGGTGCACACGAAATGCATTATGTTTAATAAATTCTCTGTAACAAATCAATCCCGTCCCTTTGTTGCAATTGGTTGATAAAATACGACTTATCAAAAGAAAAAAGTTAATTTCCAGATATGTTATGAATTGGGAAATTCTTGGGTTGTACAATTGCTCTCTCTCTCTCTCTCTCTCTTTCTCTCTCTCTCCTCTCTCTCTTCTCCTCTCTCTTTCTTCTCTCTTCTTCTCTCTTGTGCGTATGTGAGAGAGAGAGAGAGAGGAGAATCAAGAATAGTTTCTCTGTTGTAGCAAAACCTATTTTCTGTTTCCTGATTCCACTGGACAGACCACTTGACAATTATATATTTTCCTAGAGACAAAATAAATATTCAACCCCGGGCTTTGTATGCAAATCAATATTCATATAAAAGCAATGATTTTTCGTCCTCAATAACGAATAAATCTAACAATTGGCCTTTAATAGTTTAGCAAACATGAAATTTCCTGGAATGTTGAATTTCAAATCGATGGTTTATGAAAGGGAATATTGATATTTTCCCATGACTACAAGCATAGAAATAAAGATTAAAAAAAAAATTTTGCCTTTAGAATTCAATCCCTGTCTTGTTGAGATATAAATTAATGAATTTTTTTTTTTCGCTGAGTGTAAGATTTTTTAAAACAAATATTGATTGATGCAATATGTCGAATATTCCATTTTTAACCAACAAATAAAGTAAACTTTAAAAGTCGTTTTGAAGTGCATGAGATATAAAAATGAAGTTTATTTTGGTTTTAAAAAGTATTATATCCTTTAAACAAAGCAAAGGTTTCCTATAAAGAAAATTCCTTTGGATATTTATTTTATTCCTAGACCTTTTGACATCTACTATCAGATATGAAGGACATTTAAACCTCTCTGAGTTTATCTTGAAGTTTATTACCAACGGGGCTTTAACAACGCTTCGGTTGGTGAAGTGTGTGACTTTTTATAACGAGAAAATCGCAATAATTTCTCATTTTTTCACTGTCAAGCATGGAAAACTCGCGTATTCTTTTTAGTTATTCGGTGCAAACAATGATTTAAAGTTCGATACGTTTTACCTATGAATCTGCGGGATACGCCAGTGAATATGACTTTACCTATGTTGGGAAATAAAACCAAAGCAGGGTTGTATTTCTCGTTGCGTGATAATAATTGCAGGTTGATATTCTATTGCTAACAACCAAAGATTACTCGACTCCTCTCCAAGACTGAACCAATACACATACGATCTGGGTGATTAATTATACAAATCATTGTCAGTAATTGTGTCATTAAACATTCATGAAGAAATGGTTCGCAGTTGTGCACCATATCACGAAACTCAGGTAGAGCCGTTGGTGATACGAGACATTTTGTATGCAGTTTAAAAAGTCGGTTTTACCTTCACATGAAATGAAGTTGTACAATGACTTTAGTAATCAATTAATTTTTAATTAAAAACAGGTCTTAGAAAGTTATATAACAAGACCAAAAGTCGATATATATTATTGTCAACACAGCAACTTTTCGACTTTCACCTGCGCTCAACAGGTATATACACACACACTAGTGTATACGGCAGAAAACAAAATCAATCATGTTCTAGCTCGATATACTTACCGTTAGTACACGTGAAAAATCATCCATAATGATTTCTTTTTGCATATACGCCGTTTGATATCCCTATTAATTGATTAAACATCGTAATTAATCTTACCTGATCAAATGGAACGACCCGCTCCACTCGTACCTCACCTCTCACCCGCCATGTTTAGAAACCGACGATGCCAATATTTGTATCTAGGAAGTTAAGCGTGGCGTCTGACGTCACTTTGTTTTGTAAATAGAGAAGTCATGTGAAAGTATTATTTATATGTATAAAATAAATAACTTTTAAAGTGTTTCAGATAAAGATGAAATTAAATTAATTTTCATTCCATTGCGAAATTGCACTGTCCTCACAACGAAACTAAAGTAAATTTATAATCTAAAGTCCATTTTTAAAATTAGTTTAAAAAATGACACCTAGGCATGTCTCATAAAATAAAGTAAAATAAAAAAAAAACAAAAAAAAATAAATAAAAATAAAAGAAAGGGAATTTCATAAAAAAGAAGAAGAATTGGTGGTCACATATACATATATATATTTTGTTAAATGTTCATTGATCGAAAACTGTCCATCCACCACCATCTACCATTGTCACTGTTACCATATTTTGTTAATCACAAGTATTATAACAGATATAACATTATTGTTTTTTCTGAATAAACTATCAAGTTTACATACACCTCACCTCCTTACTGATCTATTTATTTATTCATTTATTTATCTATTCATATTTTTATGTCATATTTTCTTTTAAATTTACAGTGGCGATTGGTAGCCATGTTTGTTTGTATATATATAATCGTATATAAAACAGAAAATGAGAATTTTTGGCATAATCAGCAAGCCGATTAAATAGATTACTTTCACGTTTCCATTATTTTTATACACCCATATAATCCTTAGAATTTGGACTCGATCATTCGAAGACTGTTAACCTCATATAGAGGCTTGAAACAGTATTATGTATATCTATATAGTCAAATCTTGTTAATTCATTCCGCCCCAATGCTACAAATCAAGCTAGCCGAACAATAACTTCTCAGAACTTCATAATCCGACAAAACAAATCTGTGTTTGTTCATCTGGTGTCTCATATCGTGTACATATTTTTTTTATAACCGCGACAGGCTTTGTCGATTATGCAAAAACTTCTCTTGTGCTATATTTACGTTATGTGAATATTTACAGAATAAAATGACTTTAATTCCTTTAATCTTTATGACAAAATCCACACGGTAATTCCACAAGGTTCGAGATTGCAATTAAAAAAAACCCAACGTTTTGTGAATGTTTATGTTTCGGTCAATCTCGTTGTACATATCATCATTTTCTCCTTAAAGAAGAGCACAGATCAAGCTTACATCCACCTCCACTCCGTTGCGGGGGGGGGTGGTGTCCTCCTATGTACATGTAGTATTCTTGGTATATACAGCACCGTTTGGAAACCGTGAATTCGATTTCGGGTAGAGAGGAGAGATGAAAGACGAGAGAGACGAGAGGAGAGAGAGATAGTGGAGAGAGAGAGAGAGAGAGAGAGAGAGAGAGAAGGAGTCTCTCCGACTCCAGATTCGTATTTAAATACTTTACTTAATTCGTCTCGGAAAATAGAATACACTTTAATCATAAATTGAATGCTGTCCTGTGATAAGAATAATACCTGCCACCTCGAATTTGAAACTGCCTGACATGCACATAGAGGCAGATATCGAAGCGATTACCCAGACTGCACCGCGGCCGCCGCACAAAATGTCTCACTCAGGATCGACTCATGCATGCAGGTTCCATGTTATTCCCCAATCAATTAAAATCCAGATCCTCTTCAAATCGTTTACACTTGACGAAGGCGATTTGAAGGGATCCTGATTCTTAATTAGATTGTGCTATTTCCATTTCCCTTTTCATAGATTTTATCTTAGTTAATTCTTGACATGTGGTTACACTGTATGGCCTACTTTTACTTTTATAATTAAAACCATTTGTAGGTTGACGCTACTTTTCTTTCTTCTTTTTTTTTTTTTGTAAATTCCACAAGTTACCATGGACATGTACGAAGTCTAGAGTAGGGCCGGGCGGGGATTTACAGTTTCTAGTTATGGGGTTGAATGCAATATTAATATAGCTCTACCGAACAATGATGGTAAGAAAAATTCTGGAATATACCTTTTGTCTTTTGCCATCAGGGAAGCGAAAACCTCGACCCGCTCTTCATAAATGAAGAAAGCTATTGTTCATTTAATCGCGGATCGCGATCGATCCCGCGAGCAGAAGAGCCACTTAAAAATGCAGTAGCCTCAAATCGGTTTGTAAGTTTGGCAAAAGATGGGTTAGCTCCTAAAGTATTTAAAGTTCGCACTCCTATTTATGTAAAAAGATTTAGATCTATAGGATCCATATACCTTTTTTCTTAATATCAGGAAGTTATGTCAATAGATGACGAAATGCAAGGATCGAGATGTACTTCCTTGACTATCGTCGGAACCCACCCATGCCACGGGTTTCTTCTCCGGTTATACTTGCAGTTCAATGCAGATAACGGAGAGAAAACCCGTGGGTTCCGGACGACATTGGGTGAATGCAGTATTAACGATTAGAACCGTGGGTTCCGACAAGTGCGCTTGACTGAAGCTGAGGATCCAAGTTGATAAAAGTTAAACATCCTTGGAGTATACGTGAAGAAAATGCAGTGGGATGAATATCAAACAGAATGCATTTAATTTAATAATTTACAATATAATTAATGTAATCTATTGAATTAATTTCATCAAGATATATTTGTATTTACTCAAGTCAAATCAGCGATAGTCAAGGGAGACAAACTTTAAATGTCTCCAGAAATAGTCATGAAAATACATCTCATAAAAAACTTAACCATGTTATATTTACCATTTATCATAATGTTGGAAAGATGCCTCCACTTTAATGTACCAGTGGATTCATGTGGTAGTACATAGACTAGATTAATCAAACAAATCTCTTGAAAACAAATATTATCTAAGTCAAACACACAAGGATAATGATCTGAACAATTAATCAAATATTCTGCATTATAAATAAAGTATAATGACCTAGACTCATCAATTTACTCCTGATGGAATATCATGCTTGCTGAATTACTCCAAAATAGCTTAAAAATTCTTTTCTATCTAGCCTTTCTCCAATTATGTAGTAAGTGCTTTAGCAAAAGGAATCTCATTTGAAACTTCTAAATCATAGGCCTGGGCATATTAATGACATTTACCAGATAAGCTAATTAGCTCATGATCAGTTACCTTGAAATAAGGAAACATCTTTCTTAGAAGGTCATTACTGCAAATATTAGTCCCAAAAGGCCTTAAAAAGAAAGTAAAGACAAAGAATATTGTTAGTTGCAGTCAAACCCAATGACCACAAATTAAACGCCCGCCTAGCAACTACACAAAGACAACAAACTGAAGACCAAGAAAAACGACAATACTTTGATCTATAGGGGTTTCTAAAGTAAAATACATGAATTTAAGCATATATATGTTTGCTTGACTGTACAAAATATAACAAGGCATGACTCCATAACCTAACAGAATAACAATGAACACAACTTTGAAACAATAAATAAAACAAACGAAAACAAAAATTAATGAATAACATTACACATTACCTTCATGGCAAAACAGTGAAGAAAAAAAATCATCAGTCACATTACCTTAGCCTTTGATACCATGAAATTTGTTGATTGGAATATTGATTTAGTCACACTCCAATTAAAATCAGATCCTCGATCCACTCCTATTCTTTTAACTGGCAACTTAATTAATAACACGTGTACGACACGTGTAAAAAAAAAAAGGAGCGATTAGAGGATCCTGATGAGGATCTGATTTTAATCAGATTGGATTTAGTCACTTGCCGGGATTAAAAAAGTGACACGTACATAACATGATGATTTTAATATTGATAAATTGTTTAAAAATATAAACAACACATATGACTTATTCTGATTGAATATAAGTGATATTACCAGTCTTTGAAATAACCCGGTAGCTCGATGCCTGGGGCCTGGTAAA
>CAJDSM010037449.1:8297-24955 GCA_903981925.1 Ostrea lurida
CAATCGGATCACGCTCGTCAATTTCCGTAACCAGAAAGTAGACTCGGACTGATCGGCGCAAGAATTGCATCAAATCGATGCGATTTTTCGCCGGAAGCGCGCCATGTGGATAGCGTTAAACAGACTAGAAACGAATCCTATAAATTGCATTATTTAGAGTATGATTGTGTTTGACTATATATTTAGTTTTGATACCATTAAAGTATTTTTCACTCAACTGCATAAAATATGCATGTATAAATTGATATTATTGGAATATCTTAGCTATCTAAATGCATTGTTTCAATAGTAATGTGTGTTTGACTGTGACGTCATAGTACTGTTTGTGTATACAATGCTACATACGTTTTTTGGATTATGATTACGTTTCACACATGTTATTCACCTTTTTGTATAGCAACAAACTTTTGATGACGTCGATCTACATACGAGGTTCATTTTCGGTTACGGGAAATAGCAGAGTAGTTACGATTGGGGCTGACATTTTGATGGTACTACTTTGTTCAAGCGTGGCGTTCCACTTCTAGCAGTCTCACTTCAAGATAGCCTGACATCATTCCACCAGTGGCTCACAGCAATTCAAAAACCAGTATTGTTTGCGCACAACTGTAGAAAATTTGAACAGCATAATTTTTATCTAATGTCATTACTAAGTGTACTTTTATCTTCTTAGTGAATGTATTTTCTGGTTTTTGTGACACATTACCTATGCTCAAGGAGCACATATCTACAAGACTACCATTTTTCTTTAGAGACACTTGTCAGAAATATTCTTGGGTGTACATACATGCACAATGATGTGGGGCATAGCAGTATATGTATTGTGCATATTTATTGAATACAAGTTTCACAACTTCCTACATTTGAGTGTTATAAAACAGATGGAAAATACAAAATCCAATTTACAGTCATTGAGTGCCCTTGATTGCAGGGCAAAGTTGTATCTGATAGTATGTTGAAAAAAATTTCTTCCTCGGGACTTTCTATGCACCATTTACATTTAGCATACCAAGAGAAAAGGTTTTGATGGAATCTATAGTCTTTTACAGAGTGTTTCAAGGTAAAGTATAGTCACCAAGCATAAAAACATTATGACTGCTGTTTACAATTTTTTTCAAGAGAGATAACTCTTTCTGATTAGTCAGCACGTTATTTTCAACCTTCTTGTATTTCTTTTATTTCCTGATACATCATGTTTATTGATAATTTATTTCCCACTCTGGTGCCAATTTACATTTTTATGTTCAAACTATGGAAGAAAAATTGTTTTATGAAATACAATATGTCGATAACCGAAGTTGTCTTTATTTTTCTTATATAACACCCATAGAATATATTGGATGTGAGCCTGGATACCAATAGAAAATGGTCATTTTATTTCTTTTCTATAACTCAAATAATCATTGAAAGAGTTTCTAAACAAAATTTTACTTTTGGTTTTTCTGGACCTGAGGGTCGGAGAACCTTAAATGGCAATGTTTTAACAGTTTAGAATATTTTCTTCAAAATTATGGTCATCAATAACCTTACAACCAAGATATCACGTGACATGAAAACGCTTTGGAAGAGTATTTCATTGAAAATGGATAGCAACAATTAAATTGCCTGAAAAATAACTTACAAATAATACGTAATAGTACTTCTTATGCTTGCTAATAATCTCAAGCTTCCGGTACAGCTGTAAATGTCTGTATCGGACATTGTACTTCGGTATTGACATGTCACCGCATTGGATATTTGGTTTTCCAGGAGTTTCATTTGTGAAGATTGCTGATGCTAAGTCTAGGAGTTGGCTCTGCCTCCACTACACAGGACAAACTTAGCGATTCTCGCTCCTTGATATCACACAACTTCTTTACTCTTTCCATTTACACCAAAAGGGCTCAGACAAGTCTAAGTCAGGAAAGAAAATCAAGAGAGAAAAAATAAATATATTTCCCAAATATATCGCAGAGAGACCTTGTACTAAAAATTAAGATCCAACACTTTGTTGTACATGTAATACATTTTACGGATTCCATAAAAAGAAAATAACAAGCATCTCACAGGATATTACATGGAAGCGTTTTGCCTCTTTTCATATACCTTGTTGAAAGTTGTTTTGCCAAGAAAATAGTAAGATGTGGCATATTTAAGGCAGAAACAGGTTGTTGTTGTTACGGGGTTTCAACAGTCCACGATTAAAGGGCACCATTTGGGTGTTTTTGATGTCTTGACCGGTATGGATCAAATGTTCACTTATATGTTTCATACAATTGTTTAGCAGTTTTACATACCCTGATTTTTGACTATAGGCTTCACTTTGCTCGATCAATACAATGGGTTCACCGTAGGTGTAACAGGTCGACAGGATGCTTACTCTCTTAGACACCTGATCCCACCTCTGTTGTTCACAGCGGTTCTCTTTCCTTTACATACTAACAATAAAGATTTACACATTATATGCAGCTTTATTCTTGTGGATTTGCTGCCGGAAGTTGTCGTTGCCTTACATCGACAAGTCTTTTGTTCCTGAACACGCGTTGTTTTGCAAATGTTCCAGCAATGATTCTGCTTTCCGATCGTTCCATTGGATAGTCTGTACTTCCACTGAATGGAACAAGGCGGGTTACAATCAGCAGAACAGTGATACGGCCCTATGTAGTCCCATCTTCACAGATAAAATCTTATCTACTGGAACACTGAGGGTGAATGATAAAAATGTTGGGACCGTTCTGAAACAAAAATTAGGCTTCTTACCAACCTCAAACTTGACAAGTTGTTTAAAATACAAATACTTTCAGATGTAATCATCATTCGGAAATTCAGTTATTTCAATGTAGTTTAATCTATGTGATCTATTGAAGATTTCCACAATTTGAAATGTATTTTCTCTCCGTGAAGAAGCTTTACACTCCGTTGTTGTGAGTTAACTTAGAATAAATCTCATTTCTATGAATGGATGATAGACATTATTCCCATATACACATTTTTTATGAATCGATTTAAAAACATTTAGTGATGTACTTACACAAAACATTTAATCTTGATCCCAACACTTTTTTCCGACATGATACTTTCCTTCGACTGGCAGAGTACTGATTAAATCTGGCCTCTCTAGAAATCTGAGCACTCTAAGTGTCATATTTGTTCTGAATCCATGACGGTGTCGTTCAGGTACCAGCTATAGCTCAAAGAAACATTCTCTCTGTAATACAATGGGCGAGAGGTGGACTTATCTGGAGCAGGTCAATGTGACGTCACTGGTTTCGTTTACCGTAAAGATTCCTTCTATTTCAGGTTTGGATGGTTTTCCTACGAATTGAAGACTGATATAGTTTTAACATTAAGTTTAACAGTATGAGTCCCGAAAGTATTATGGGAATATTAAAATGAGATAGGTAATGTCAATCCTTCTTTGAATATATCTTGAGGAAGTGTTCTTCCATCACCTTTTCATTATATATGTATTGCGCGTTTTAAAACAAATTTTTAATGTCAGGGAAACTACAATTGTTGAATTGGTTCTCAGCGATGTGAGATATTGATATGACATGACGTACCGATAATTTGATGAAGACAGTGTCGATTTTTCGAATTACACAGTGAAAAAAAATAATATAAACTTATAGAGATTACCGAATAGAAAATGCAATTAAGTGGTAAACATTCAAAACGATATTCTGAAGTGTTATATCCCTATTAACACTGTTTAAAATCGACTGTTAAAAATACTGTTTGTCAGCTGACGTCATATGGCGCTTCATTGGTTATCTTTCCTCATTCCGTAAACCTCAGTTGATTCTGGTAACACGCCAATTAAGATGTAATCAGTCGAGGTTTACCGGGTGATTATTCCTTTGTCGTTTGGATAAACAGAAATGGTCGATGTCGTTCTCGCTGCGGCGAACGAGGATATAATCCAAGCGAATGCATGAAAGCAGGGACAGCAAAAACACAATGAATAATTTCTCGGTGAATATCTTTGGACTTGGACTCATCACTGTTCTTCGCGGATAAATCTTGCGAAGAGTTGATAGACATAGGCCTATTGAGGATACTGTTTAGTAGGGGTATAACAAAAACAGTTTGTTGACAGTAGTCTCGGAAAACAGTCGACCTGTTTGACCGAAGTGCAAGCCTAGGACCTTGGGCAACAAGCTTGCACTCTGGTCCAACAGATCGACTGTTTCCTCTACCGCAGTCAACAACTGTATATTATTATCAATAAGTTTGTGAGATTGATCATTGTACGTTATCTTCACCTTTTCAATTTCAGAAATAATTAAACATTTTTAAAAAAAAATTATTTCTCACTTGTCTCCTCTCATCATCAAAACGCTTAAAACTATTGTGCTTGATTACCCTCTGCGAGATGGGCAAAAAATGAACAAGTCTCTGGAACAAATGCTCGATTATCAGGACATATAAAATTACACACCGTCCTTTTTTATTCTAAAATTTTTGATAAAATTACCATACATCAAATGATTGTATTTTTTAAACACTAGTTTATTAAATTAAAATGTGTGTTTGTTTTTTTTAACTTTTATCACTTCTTACTTTAGAAATTCCCAACTTCGATCTTTCTATACGAATTCCATCAATAATTTGCAGATTTGATAATAGTTTAATTAAGAAATACATTAATTAGTTTCATCAACGTTTAAAAAGGATTCGCAAATGCAGTTTGGATGTTGTATAGTTATTTTAAATCACCTGGATTAAAGAGAGAGCATGTGCAAATTTAAAGTATATGTCATATAAACTTGTTCTAATTGTATGATGAAATATATTTTTTTAAATCTACAGAACAATTTCAAAATCATATCCATCCCATGTATAATGCTTACAAACAATGTCAATCAATTAACTAGTTCAATGCCTGCACTCTCTAACATACTTTAACAGGGTCGTCTTTTTTGTGTTAGAATAAATCAATTTCTAATAGCAATTTGAATCAGTGTTGTAATATGGAGCCCATTATTATTCTTTTTCGAATAAATCTTACCCATAACATATCCAAGTAATGATTGTTTAAGCATGATTCCCGTAGCATGACTTAGCGCATCTTCAAGCATTAGTAATGTTGAGTAATCGTAACTTAACGTTGTAACGTGTTTGATTTATGTGTACTTCTGAAGGTAATTATTCTTAACATGGGCTCATGTCGGGTGTGAACTGTCGACAGGGGTATGTACTTCTGCTAGGGCACTTGATCCCACTTCTGGTGTGTCCAGGGTCCGTGTTTGCCCAACTCGTTTTGTATTCTATTTGGGATTACGAGATGATCATGTTCGTATATTTGCTTTTATACATAATCCACTAGCAACCGCAAAAAAACACTGCGAAGGTCTTTTTGTGGAAACAAGCACAATGGTGAGTTCCAGAATTTAATTATAGCTATACTGAAAGTTATTACACATCTTGAAACTTTGCAGTGTAAATATAAAGTGTGGTTGATTTTCCTTACCTCCAATAAGAATTACACCTGTCCACGTTCTGGCATCAGTCTCTGAAGCTCCACCTCCATATATCCAGCATCCATCAGTGTTATGTTCCTAACTCAAAGGATTATGTTGGTAGAATTGTAGGGTCTGGTGTGGTAAACGAACTTTTCGGGATCAATAGAATCGCCCATTACTTCGGCACCTGAATTCTGCTTTGCTCTTATCCCCATCAAAATGATATATTTTGTAATCTCCGCTGCGGGTAAAATTTTGTCTCCGTCCATTTCAGGTTCCTTTTCTCTCTTCTTGGGAATCAATTCGTAACACTTGAAGCGGAGAAAATTCAAACAAAAAAAGTCTTGATTGAAAATATCATTTGTGAAATAACTATCAGCATGAACTAGTTTCCGATTATCATTGTTAATGCAATATTTTAAGGATTGAAGCTAATTTTGCCTAAGTTATACGATTATATCTATACTTGGTGTAGTTTAACGCTTTATAATCCGCAAACGGATTAAATTAAGCGTAAACTGCACCAAGTTAGATTATATCGTATACACTAGGTCAAAAATAAGCTTCATTCCTATAATTTAATTTAAAAATTGCATTTAACGTTATTTGATGAAAAACTTGCGAAATAATAATGATTTTCTATGAGGTGGATGAATTTTGCCGTTGCAACCAAAGTAGAAACAACACCGTCAAATGCATTGTGACATCATTTTAGGACGTCATAAAGAGCAAGCAAGATTATACAAAAGTACCTGATGTTGGCTTAATCTTTTCAGCAATCAATTGTTTGTAATAAGTAAAATTAATTATTTATTACGAAAGTTTCTTTTCATAGATACCGATTTTCTTTGTAAAGTATAACTCATTAAGTCGAAATTCATTGAATCACTAAAGCAAATACTGATTTCAGCATAAAATTAATAGTACTCTAGACAAAAAGTAATGACGGTGAAATGAATCATTGTTTGAAATGTTGTACAGAGAGAATTCTGGAATTCTAGAAAAAGCAAAGAGAGTCCTCAAATTGAAATCATGCTCATATGTCAAAACTCACTATATTTTCTATTTTCTTTGCGAGTATATTAATATGCTTTTCGGTTATTACTGTAAAATGGTTAAGACACTTGGTTACAACAATGTCTTGTTACAGTTCTGTTAAAGCAGTGTATATATAAAAGTAGAGACATGTGATATCAAAGACAAAATATAGATGTAAATAACCAATTGATAAGCATTAATTCATAAACACCTTTAACACTTGACAGTGATAGGTTAGTAGTAACACATCTTCCACTGTAGAGATACGTTATAACGGTAGTTGATTTGACTTTATGTACACATAAGTACATATAGGCATTAGCTAAGTTGTGTAATTGTTCAGGTGGCTAAACATCCTGACTTAAATACTGAAATGATTAGGTTCGACTATTATGGAATTTATGATTAAAGTGCTAAAGAGTTGTCTAATCCTCTTAAATCCAAAATTTTAAAAAAAAAACTGGCGCAAGCAAATTGCATCATATGTAGATTGTAAAGATGCATGCAATTATTTTTTTTGTGGAATTCACTCTTGGAGGTACAAAAAGTATTTTATTTGTAAGTTCTGATCAACTATCATATTATTTTTTCGAAATTCAATACACTCACCAAATCTTGAAGATTTAAATTTTGAAGAAAATAGAAAGAACTAAAATCTAAATCTGAAGATAAAATCCAGTAAAAGAAAAGAACAATACATGAGGTAGATACTCACGTTTTCACAAATTGCCATGTGTTGTGACGTTATATTGGAACTATATTTGTATCGAATCGAGACAGAAACTGCGAGTCTGATATCCTTGGGAACGGACCATTTACCCAAGACTATAAAAATGGAAATATGATCAATGTTTATTGCATCAAATATGACATATTTTGAAAATTCATCTCATAATGATCTGTTAGGGCTTGTTTTCACTACTGGACGCAAAATGTACTGAAGTGTCATTTTTTTACTGATAATTGGCTGATAATTACTGGTAATGGTGCTGTTGGTGCTGATAATTACTGATAAAGTCTAGTGAAAGTACTGTGGGTTTGATAATTGCTGAATATTTAACTGTGGTTTTACTGTGGGTACTGATATTTACTGATAAGTACTCTGAAGTACTGTGGGTACTGATAATTGCTGATAAGTGCTGATATCTGCCGAGGCTTATCGCTCGCCTTGCGATCGACTTGTGGGGCCGTGTACAAATGTGTCTCGGGTAAAAAATCAAGATAAGGCCGTTTTTCAAAAACTTTTTTTTTTTCAATTTCATTTTTTCTGATAGTGCATATTGATTTTCAGAATATTGAGACAATTCAACGATACAAACACTATAATGTTATGAAGAAACCTGGTTTTGGCAGATTTTTTTTATAGCCTTTCTTATTCTTTCCATAAAAATATCTTAACTTCACTATTTAATAATCACAGTGATTAGCAATGCGGCCATTTCAGACCAGGCTGAGCTAGCAGCCACTAACCGCAGCATTAAGCCGCGTAGAAGCTAGCAGCAAATAAGGAAAATCATCGAAGTAACTGAAGTAACTCATAGAAAAATATTTATTTTGAAACCATTTTCAAAGGAATTTTTCAATTAAACTCATGTTTTCAATTAATAAATGTCAATAACAACACATGAACAACTTAGCTCACATGGGAAGTTGCGCTTTAATCGGAAATTGAATGCAATATCAGTATTTGTAATGAAATTGTTGGAAGCATATAAAATATACTGTTCATTCATTATACACTCTATACGTTAAAAAGGAAGTAGAAAATGATTCATTGATAACATAGAGGGCCCTATTGGGTATCCATGCCATAGAAAGATTAGGTCTCTGATACCGGAAGTGTGGTATAGCTCACCTGAACTTTGATAATTTTTTCGCAATTTACCGACCATTGAAGGGGTTTAATGACGGCTTGTAGAGCTTTATTCTTTGAAGACAAGACGGAATGACTATCAGGGCAAGGTACAGGACCCCCAGGGCTATCATTTCCCTTTCAGTTTGGGGCTGTAGTGGTACCACCCGGTGGTCCCGGGGTCGTGACCGATTTTGAGTCTCTATCTCCACTCTATACGTAAAGGAAGTAGAAATATTCATTGGATAACATAGAGGGTCCTATTGGGTACTCCATTGCATATTGAAAGATTAGGTATTGATACCCGGAAGTGTGGTATACGGTCACCTGAACTTTGACATTTTTCGCAACTTCAAGACCAAAGGGGTTTAATGACGGCTTGTAGAGCTTTATTCTTTGAAGACAAGACGGCAATGACTATCAAGAAATGAGGTACAGGACCCCCAGGGCTATCATTTCCCCTTCAGTTTGGGGCTGCAGTGGTACCACCGGTGGCTCCCGGGTGTCGGGACCGATTTCGAGTCTCTATCTCCACTCTTACGTAAAAGGAAGTAGGGAATATTCATTGGATAACATAGAGGGCCTATTGGTACTCCATGCCATAGAAAGATTAGGTCTCTGATACCCGGAAGTGTGGTATACGCTTACCTGAACTTTGAAATTTTTTCGCAATTTACCGACCATGAAGGGTTTAATGACGGCTTGTAGAGCTTTATTCTTTGAAGACAAGACGGAATGACTATCAGGGGGTACAGGACCCCGGTATCATTTCCTAACTTTCCGTTTGGGGCTGTAGTGGTACCACCCGTGGTCCGGGGGTCGGTACGATTTTGAGTCTCTATCTCCACTCTATACGTAAGGAAGTAGGAAATATCATTGGATAACATAGAGGGTCCCTATTGGGGTACTCCATGCCCATAAGAAAGATTAGGGTCCTCTGATACGGAAGTGTGGTATATGCTCACCTGAACTTTGGACATTTTTCGCAACTTACAGCATAAAGGGTTTAATTGACGGCTTGTTAGAGCTTTATTTCTTTGAAGACAAGAGGAATGAATATCAGGACAAAGTACAGGACCCCAGGGTATCATTTCCCTTTCAAGTTTGGGCTGCGTGTTTACCCGGTGGCTCCCGGGTGTCGGGACGATTTCGAGTTTAATCTCCACTATACGTAAAAGGAAGTAGGAAATATTCATTGGATAACATAGAGGGCCTATTGGCGTACTCCATGCCATGAAAGATTAAGGTCTCTGCAATACGGAGTGTGGTATGCTCACCTGAACTTTGAAATTTTCCGCTAATTTAACGCCATGAAGGGGTTTGTAATGACGGCTTGTAGAGCTTTAATTCTTTGAAAGACAGACGGAATGACTATCCGGGCAAGGTACAAGGACCCCCAGGGCTATCATTTCCCACTTTCAGTTGGGGCTGTAGTGGCTACAACCCGGTGGCTCCCGGGGTGGGACGATTTTGAGTCTCTATCTCCACTCTATACGTAAAAGGAAGTAGGAAATATTCATTGGAATAACATAAGGGTCCTATTGGGTACTCATGCCTAGAAGATTAGGTCTCTGATAACCCGAAGTGTTGTATAGCTTCACACCTGAATTTTGAATCTTTTCGCAACTTTACAGACCATAAAGGGGTTTAATGACGCTTGTAGAGCCTTTATTTTTGAAGACAAGACGGAATGACTATCAAGACAGGTCAGACCCCAGGGCTATCCAATTTCCCATTTCAGTTTTTGGGGCTGTGCAGTTGTACCCCGGTGGCTCCGGTTGGGTCGGGACGATTTCGAGTCTCTATCTCCACTCTATTACGTAAAAGGAAGTAGGAAATATTCATTGGATAAATAGAGGGCCCTATTGGGTACTCATGCATAAAGATTAGGTCTCTGATACGCCGGAAGTGTGGTATGCTCACTGAACTTTGAAATTTTTCGCATTCCGACATTGAAGGGGTTTAATGACGGCTTGTAGAGCTTTATCTTTGCGACAAGACGGATGACTTCAGGGCAAGGTACAGGACCCCGGCTATCATTTCCCATTTCGTTTGGGGCTGCAGTGGTACCACCCGGTGGCTCCGGGTGTCGGGACGATTTCGCTCCTCTTCTCCATCTATTAGTAAAAAGGAGTAGAAATATTCATTGGATACATAGAGGGGCCCTATTGGGTACTCCATGCCATAGAAAGATTAGGTCTTCTGATACCCGAAGTGTGTATAGCACAACGAACTTTGAAAATTTTTCGCAATTTAACGACCATACAGGGGTTTATGACGCTTGTGAGTTTATTCTTTGAAGACAAGAACGGAATGACTATCAGGGCTGGTACGGAACCCAGGGCTATCAATTTCCCCACTTTTCAGTTTGGGGCTGTAGTGGTACAAACCGGTTGGATCCCGGGGGTCGGGACCGATTTTGAGTCTCTATCTCCACTCTATACGTAAAGGAAGTAGGAATATTCATTTTGATAACATAGAGGGTCCTAATTGGGTACTCCATGCCAAATGAAAGATTTAGGTCTGCGAACCGGATAGGTGTGGTAATAGCTCACCTGAACATGACTTTTTCGCACCTTACAGACCATAAAAGGGGTTTAATGACGGTTGTAGAGCTTTTAATTTCTTTGAAGGACAGAGAATGACTATCAGGGCAAGGTTAAGGACCCCCCAGGCTATCATTTCCCACTTCAGTTTGGGGGGCTGTAGTGTACCTGACGGTGGCTCCCGGGGGTCGGGACCGATTTCGAGTCTCTATCTCCACTCTATACGGTAAAAGGAAGTAGGAAATATTCATTGGTTAACATAGAGGGCTATTGGGTACTCCATGCCATAGAAAGATTAGGTCTCTGAAACCTCGGAAAGTGTGGGTATACTCACCTGAACTTTGACATTTTTCGCAACTTACCGACCATAAAGGGGGTTTAATGACGGTTGTAGAGCTTTATTCTTTGAAGACAAGAACGGAATGACTATCAGGGCAAGTACAGGACCCCAGGCTATCCTTCCCACTTCAGTTTGAGCTGTAGTGGTACCACCGGTGCTCCAGGGGCGTCGGGAGATTTCGACGTCCTCTATCTCCACTCTTAGCGTAAAGGAATAGGAAATATCATTGGATACAAGAGGGCTATTGGGTATCCATGCATAGAAAAGATTAGGTTCTGATACCCGGAAGTGTGGTATAGCTCACCCTGAACTTTCGAACATCTTTTCGTAACTTAACCGACACTAAAGGGGGTTTAAATGACGGCTTGGTAAGAGCTTTGATTCTTTTGAAGACAAGCGAATGAACTTATCAGCGGCAAGGTACAGGACCCGGCTATCATTTCCCACTTTCAGTTTGGGGCCGTTAGTGGTACCACCGGTGGCTCCCGGGGGTCGGGACCGATTTCGAGTCTCTATCTCCACTCTATACGTAAAAGAAAGTAGGAAATATTTCATTGGATAACATAGGGGTCCTATTGGGTTCTCCAGCCATAAAAAGTTAGGTCTTGATACCGGAAGTTGGTATAGCTCACCTGCAACTTTGACATTTTTCGCAACTTACAGACCATAATGGGGTTTATGACGGCTTGTAGAGCTTATTCTTTGAAAGACAAGACGGAATGACTATCAGGAAAGGTACAGACCAGGGCTATCTTTCCCACTTTTCAATTTGGGGCTCGTAGTGTACCACCGGTGGCTCCCGGGTTTGTCGGGACGATTTCGAGTTCTATCTCCACTCTATACTAAAAGGAAGAGGAAATATTAATTGGATAACATGAGGGTTCCTATTGGGTACTCCATGCCATAGAAAGATTAAGGTCTCTGATATCCCGAATGTGGTCTAGGCTGTCAACCTGAACTTCGAATTTTTCGCAATTTACCGACCAGAGGGGTTTAATGAACGGCTTGTGAGCTTTATTCTTTGAAGACCAGACGGAATGACTAATCAGGAAAGGTACAGACCCAGGGCTAATCATTTCCACTTTAGTTTGGGCTGTAGTGGCTACCACCCGTTTGGCTCCCGGGTGGGACCGATTTTGAGTCTCTATCTCCACTTATACGTAAAAGGAAGTAGGAATATTCATGGATAACATAGAAGGGCTGCTATTTGGGTACTCCATGCCATAGGAAAGATTAGGTCTCTGATACCCGGAAGTGTGGTATAGCTCACCTGAACTTTGAACATTCTTACGCAACTTTAACAGACATAAAGGGGTTTAATGAGGCTTGTATGAGCTTTATTCTTTGAAGACAAGGAATTGACTTACAGGGCAGGTACAGACCCCAGGGCTATCATTTCCCCTTTAGTTTTGGGCTGTAGTGGGTACACACGGTGCTTCCGGGCGGGACCGATTTTGAGTCTCTATTCACTCTATACGTAAAGGAAGTAGGAATATTCATTGGATAACTAGAGGGTCTATTGGGTACTCCATTGCATAGAAACGATTAGGTCTCTGATACCGGAAGTGTGGTATAGCTCCCTGATTTTGACATTTTTCGCACTTTACAGACCATAAAGGGTTTAATGACGGCTTGTAGAGCTTTATTCTTCTGAAGAACACAGAAGGAATGGACTATAAACAGGTACAGGACCCCAGGGCTATCATTTCCCACCTTTCCAGTTTGGGGCTGCATGGTACCTCACCCGGTGGCTCGGGTGTCGGGACCGATTTCGAGCTCTATCATCACTCTAACACGTAAAAAAGCGAAGTAGGAATATTCATTGGATAACATAGAGGGCCCTATTGGGTACTCCATGCCTAGAAAAGATGTAGGTCTCTGATACCCGGAAGTCGTGGTATAGCTCCCTGAACTTTTGAAATTTTTACCGCAACTTACAGACATAAAGGGGGCTTTAATGACGGCTTGTAGAGCTTATTCTTTTGAAGACAAAGACGGAATTGACCTATCAGGGCAAGGTACAGGACCCCAGGGCTATCTTTCCCACTTTCAGTTTGGGGCTGTAGTGGTACCACCCGGTGCTCCAGGGGTCGGCGATTTCGAGTCTCTATCTCCACTTAACGTAAAAGGAAGTAGGAAATATTCATTGGATAACTAGAGGGCCTATTGGTACTCATGCCATAGAAAGATTAGGTCCTTTGATACCGCGGAAGTGTTGGTAATGCTTACACTGAATTGACATTTTTCGCATTTACCGACCATGAAGCTTAAGGGTTTAATGACGGCTTGCTTGTAGAGCCTTAATTCTTTGAAGACAAGACGGAATGACTATCGGGCAAGGTAGGACGCCCCAGGGCTATCATTTCCACTTTCAGTTTGGGGCTGTAGTGGTACACGCGGTGGCTCCCGGGGGTCGCGGCGTTTCGAGTCTCTACTCCACTTCTTACGTAAAAGGAAGTTAGGAAATTTCATTGGATAAATAGAGGGCCCTATTGGGTACCCAGCCCATAGAAAGATTAGGTCTCTGAATCCCGGAGTGTGGTATAGCTCACCTGAACTTTGACATTTTACGCAACTTACAGCAAAAGGGGTTTATGACGGTTGTAGAGCTTTATTCTTTGGAAGACAAAGAACGGAATGACTATCAGGGCAAGGTACAGGACCCCAGGGCTATCATTTCCCACTTTCAGTTTGGGGCTGTAGTGTAACACCCGGTGGTCCCGGGGGTCGGGACCGATTTTCGAGTCTCTATCTCCATCTATACGTAAAAAGGAAGTAGGCAATATTCATTGGATAACATAGAGGGTCCTATTGGGTATCCATGCATAGAAAGATTAGGTCTCTGATAACCGAAGGTGGTTAGCTCACTGAATTTGACATTTTTCGCACTTACAGACATAAAGGGATTTGGTAACTGCTTTTAACGTAAAGTAATTTGAGTTTTTAATGGTTTCAAGAACAATACAACTAAATGTACTAAGATGATCATGTTAAGTGATATTAGATATAATTTGAATGTTAACATGTTACTGGAGTTTGAAACATGAATCTGTGGTGAAGTGAACATTGCAATAGGAAGCAGGCGTTTTTGTGTTATTCTGTTTGACCGTGTGGAATACATAGCTCGTCGATGTTGCAATATTCTGAAAAATAAATACCACTACAAATTAAATATATTCTAAAGAACGTAATAAGAAATTAATAAAGATAAATAACTAAATAGACTTGAAAAAAGATACCATGATTTGGAAATTGATAGTACCATTGCTTAACCTCAACACTGCAGAATGTAATTTTTTTCACTAAATATAAAATGTAGACGCAATAGTTGCCCATGAAAGACTTTAAAATTAGTTCCTTTACTCCGCACTTATGACTTTTGTGTAGGGAAGAGAGTGTTTATTCGTGCACCACTGCAGTGGCATTAGGTCTCCAGTTTTGCTGTCTACACATCAATGAAACGCCTAATTCTTTGGACAAACAGGGGTAATTCAGGAATATTTTCTAGCCGGATCTCCATCGGAACAATGATGTCCATGCCTTCTTAATTTGAGAACCAAGGATATGGATATGGTGCGAAATTTCAGAATATGAAACTGGATGCGTCATTTATAACAGTGTCCCGATGAAAAGGGAAATTAAAGCCTACTGAAGATTAATATCATTTCTTTACGTCTTTCAGATGCCAAGTTACTTTGCGTTGATAACATCGCAGCATTGGATTCCTGTCTGTATTGTTCCTTTCCATGGTTTCACAACAAACTCATTGATCATACAATAATCTATTTATATATTAAAAGAACAGAGTAATTGATGAACACTTGGTTTATTCCAATGAATACGATGATACGCCTTATATGCAGTTAATTCCGCTTTCTAACAAACTTTGATGTCCTGGACAAGGATTCACCGCATCTTACAAGAAAGACGTACATATATTTAATGTAGATGGCGCTTATGTTAACAGAGAACGGACCTGTACTCGTGTGGAATATCTACTGTGACAGGTTACTATTGTGTTAGGCGTCATCATTTGGAAAAACCAATGAAATTTCAATTTCTGAGCATTTGGAATGGAAATCATATTAGTTGTATTTTGAAAATGATGCGATTGAAAAACTTAAAATTTGAAACATTGCTTCTCTATCGTAATGAAATCGATTGTATCTTGATATATTTCTGTATGAAGTTATCATCACAGAATTTAAAACACACCGAATGAAGACTTTCATCTTTTAAATTTCCAAGACTCGATGAATGAAGTAACATAGGACAATATTAGTTTTTCCAATGTTAACACCGGCATCCCCGCAATTAGCGAGTACTCTTTTAGAGTAAATATCATTACTTGACTTAAAAAATTAACTAATGGATTATTCACCGAAAATGAATTGAATTCTCCAATTAAAATATCATATTTCGGTTGTATGGCTTTTATGATTTTTTGAATGCGTTTAGGGGTAATCTGGTATGGTGGTTGGGATCGACTCAAGCTAGAGTAATATCTTCGGAATAATTTAATCGTAAGGGCATTGGGGCAACTTTTGATCTATGCAAACTGAAATAGCATTTGTTAAACGCATGAATCCCGTGTTGAAAATAGCTCTTTTTAAATGATACAGGTACCTGGATGCAAGACGACACGCTTTTCTCTGCTGAGTGACGTATTACAATAATGACAGACCTTGACTATTCCCTGACATTAGGAACAAAGCCACCAATGTTGCAATATTCTGAAAAGGACTCTACTAATTACTCTAGGAGTGACATTGAAGAAAAGAAATGTGACCTATAAGAGATAAGACATGTTGTACATAATATATGATTAAGCTTAAATGTACCAGTTATCAGACACCGGTACGCTTGTTCGTGGCATTGGCACATTAGACAGGGAATGTTGAAGTTCAGTCAATTGTCTTTAAACACACTGATCTTGTATCAACAATATCCTCAGAAAAAGAAGAAATGTGTCATCTTCTAATTTCTATTCTTTCAGTAAATTCTTAAAACGGCAACTTCATTTTAAAAAGTGTTTTCCATATATGGTTTACCATCTTTTCTCAGTTGCGACAGCTGCTGAATGTTTAGTGTAAGCATCACAAATTTGACACTTCTTTGTTTGTTTCACAATTTATAACTGCCATGTCTAACAAATTCCCCGTCGATGAGAAGTGACCTTAATAAAAGGGATTAACGTTAGGAAAAGTTTGAAAACCATTTGAATATGAATAATAATTTGCTCTCTGATCCACATCTAAGGAGCTTTCTATTTGGCGATGCAAGTTTCTATTGCATGTCTTCCTCTATAAAACATGAATTTGATAAAAAAATGTTTTTCAAGTATGTGGTTGTAAACCATATCTACGGGGCTAAGTGACCACGCTATCCACTGGCGATGTATTACAATAGAAGCAGCGCTTGTGTCATTTGGTCTGAAC
>CAJDSM010037452.1:0-10965 GCA_903981925.1 Ostrea lurida
TTTGGAAAGGTGTGTCTAATTAATATTCTAGTTATATCAAAATTTATATACACGACAACTATATTAGATTATCCAAAAGATGGAACCATGTTATACGTGGCAATGGACCAACCGCTGTAAAATCTAAACTAGGATACCTACTATCTGGACCAACTAATAACCCAAGATGGCAGGATCCATTAAATACTAAGCCAAGGCAACCACCTAATTTTTGCAGAACCCCATCTCAAGAGAGAGAGAGAGAGAGAGAGAGAGAGAGAGAAGAGAGAGAGAGAGAGAGAGAGAGAGAGAGAGAGAAGAGAGAGAGAGAGAGAGAGAGAGAATATCCGCAACCCACAAGGCAACGCTTCACTTCTCAGTTTGCTCGACGAACATGTGGATTTCCCAAAACGTAAAAAGACAGAAGAACGGAAACCAAGTCTATTGTTATAGACTCCCCAGGAGCCCCTAGAGAGGGATAATAATATCCCGGATGATATTCTAGGGAATAAGGTCAAACACAGAAAGACCAATCACAACATGCGGAACAACAAGACAAATCGTGAGACTTTTCCTCCTGAAAAGGACAACAGTGCAAGTACTTAGAAAGCGTGACTAAATATCCATATTAAAAAAACACAACGCGAAGGAATTTCATAATCCTTGTTTAAATTTTGTACATTTTGGCGGCCCCAGGATGTCGTGAAATTTGGACAGTTTAGTTACTTGTATTTATTGAGATCTATACACACTTACTTTGTCTTGCATGCAGTACTATGACATCATAATATTATGTCGTCATAAACGTTACCACGACGTCATGTGAATTGCATTTACAACAGTTTTTCTTCAAATAAACAATGTACAAAGCAGAAGCGTTTTCGTATCTTCCGGTTATCTAACCCCAACATTCTAGGCACCAACTGTTAGATCGTTCTTTACATATACATCATATACGGTACCAATTTTGATGCACCAGATGCGCATTTCGACAAATTATGTCTCTTCCGTGATGCTCAAACCGAAATTTTGGAAATCCGAAACATGAAGTTAAAACTTTAAAAGATTTGACTACGAATTATTCAGTTTCTTGATAAAGACAATGGGCTTACAACGGGTGTTACCGGTCGACAGGGGATGCTTACTCCTCGTAAGCACCTGATTCCACATCCGGTGTAGCAGGGATTCTTATTTGCCCAGTTCTCATTTTTTATTCCGTTTATGACTTATGAGAGTTACCACTGTTCGCTATCTTCATCTTTTCATTCACTTTTTTATACGTATAAATACGTCTGTTCTGTTTCTGCCACATAGTAGCCACAATCATCTTGTTGATTATTATGCTACGGTAACTGTTGCGCAATAAAACAGGGTAAAATATTGAGTTTCAGGCTTGGCACACTCGAGACTTAAAAGCCTAAATTGTGCTCACTGACAGTACACCGAGCCGCAGCGAATTCCACTCCCTGATGGCCATTGGGAAGAATGATTCCTTTCCATAGTCTGACCTACAAGATGGTAGTAGGTATCTCTTCTCGTGGGTGTTCCTTGAACGTCGAGTTGGTTGAATCAGACGTCCTTCCTATTTTATGGCAACTCTGTCGTTGGTGATCTTGTACAACCATAGTCTGGCCTCCCTCCTACGTTCCTCCAGTGTTTTCCATCCTAGAGTGTCTATGATGTCGCTGACACTTGAGGTATTTCGATGGCTATTCTTAACATATCTCGCTGCGCGACGCTGGACCATCTCAAGGCGTGTTTATCCCTTTGAGTGTATGGACCATGCTATGCTTGCATATTCAACAATTGGTCTCACGAGTGTTTTGTATGCGTTTTCTTTCACGGTAGAGGAACTGATGTTAGTTAAGATTGCGTCGTAGGAACCCGATGATGCGGTTCGCTTTGTTGCATACATATGAAATGTGTTCTCCCCAGCGTAGGTCAGATGTTATATTTATGCCCAAGTACTTTGCTGAGTTGACTCGTTCAAGCACATATCCATGTAATGTGTACTGGTATTTTGATGTGTTGTTTTTTTTGTGAGATGGTGAGTACCTGGGACTTATCAGGATTGAACGACATTTTCCAAGTTTTCTCCCATTTGGCTAGCTTATCCACGTCTTCCTGTAGCACTTGATAGTCTGCTTCAGATGTGATGGTTAAGTATGCTATCGAGTCATCAGCAAATAAACGCACTGTTGGTTCAATGCCAAGTGGCATGTCGTTGATGTACCGTAAAATAAGAACAGGCGTGGTCCTAGGAGCTATCCCTGCTGCACACCGGACTGTACGTCTACACTAGGTGATGATTCTCCATTGATGACAACATTCTGGGTTCCTCCGGACAGCAAGCTTGCAATCCATGTATTGGTCTTGCCCCGGACTCCATAATGGTCTAGCTTGTGTAGAAGAAGACTGTGGCTAACTTTATCGAATGCCTTCGAGAAGTTCATAATTAAGGTGTCCGTTTGTTTACCTTCACTGAGATTGGTGGTAACATCCTCAATTAATTCTATCAGTTGTGTTTCGCATGATCGACGTTGGCGAAAGCCATGTTGTAGTGGATACATGATGTTAGAAATATCTGCATGCTTCATGATGTTGCTGGTGACGATATGTTTGGGACGTAATACGGAGTCATTCAGGGTGTGAAATGGAAATTCGTATTGGGCGAGGATAAGCCCAAACTGACTATGAAACGAATTTATCCCACTGAAAAGCTTTAGGAAATTTAGTCAGATTTCAATCTAGCATCTTTTATAAATTATTCAATTATGAAATTGAACACCATACTTAGCCTATAGGCATGCATCATGTGCCATTGAACATTAATTATTATATTAATCACAATATAAAACAATAGATCACACTAATAATGTTTGTTTACTCTGCATTGAAAGCATATAGGTGTTAGTTATATAAAGACTAAAACATTCCTGCACGGAGAAATTGTCCAATCATAAATCAACAAATTTATCTGAAGCGGGTAAAAAGTTGCATACACTTTCTCTTTATAGAAACATGAATGATTAATATGCCGTAAGCGGGCCATCTACCTTGTGAAGGAACATTTACAAATAAATATGCCGTAGGCGGGCCGTCTACCTTGTGAGAACATTTACTATAAATATGCCGTAGGCGGGCCCCGTTCTACCTTGTGAAGGAACATTTACATGTAAGATATCATTCCAAGCTCAAGATAATCTTAAATGGAATGAGTTGTCATTGTTTTTATACTTACAAGAAATAATTTATAAACTTTTGAAGGTCAACAGAAACAGGACAGAAGGTATTGTTATACCCGTACTAAACAGTTCCTACAATATTCCTTACGAAAAAAAAGTCCAACATCAGGACTGTTGGACCGGCCGGTCCGGAGGAACTGTTAAAATCGACTGTTAAAAAATACTGTTGGACCGCTGACGTCATATGGCGCTAAATTGAGTTATCTTTCCCGCATTTGGCTAACCTCGGCTGATTCTGGTAACCACCCGTTATATGTAATCAGCCGAGGTGTGCCGACTGATTTATCCCTGTCGTTTGGATAAACAGAAATGGTCGATAATCGCGTTTCGCTGTGGCGAATGAGGATGGAATCCAAGCGATGCTTGAAAGCAGGGACAGCAAAAACACAATAAAAGTGTGGTAAAAACGTATGAAAATATTCTCCGTGGATATATCTTGACTTTGGACTTATTACTGTCTCTTCGGGATAAATCTTGCGAAGAATTGATCTAGACATATGCCTATTGAGGAAATTCTACTGTTTAGTAGGGGTATAACAAAACAGTTGTTTACTGGGGTAGAGGGAAGCAGTCGATCTGTTGGACCGGAGTGCAAGCTGTTGCCCAAGGCCGTAGGCACATACCTAAATGGAAAGTACAATGATGTTCTAAACTAGGGTGTTATAATTGGGATGTGTTTTACACGATTGTAGGGTGTGTGCAATGATAGAGAAACGCTAGCTTTCTTATCAAGAGGTAACGTGAGGTAACGACTTTAGATAAATATAAGCAATAGTTGTGATTGTTAGATGTTGTCCTTCATTTTAACCTTTACTACTACTAATGGCACTGATAGGACATGAAATCATTGATATGCTAATCTAAGTGAAACACTGTTGGATAGCACATGCTATGTGAATGTATTCACACATAGCTTACGGTGTTATTAAAAGTATATTTGCTTGTTTATATTTCGGTCTGACGATGCAGAAGTGCTAAGTGTAATTAAATTACTTTGGCATCATTGGATTTATTTTTTTCTACTTGTTACCTATATCATGGACATTTACTGCAAACTCTCTCTCTCTCTCTCCCTCTCTCTCTCTCTCTCTATCTCTCTCTCTCTATCTCTCTCTCTCTCTCTCTGGCCTTGGTGGCTCAGTGGTAGAGCTCTTGCCTCGTGATCAGGAGGTCGTGAATTTGAGCCCCCTCTTTGACCTGTAACCTAAGACGTTTTATAAAAAAGTAGTGATTGCTCTTTCGTCAAGAGCTTGGCGTTTTGAAGTGAGAATTACGGGTCTTTCGGATATGACCTTTTAAACGGAGGTTCCATGTCGCAGCAGATGTAGCACATTAAAGAATCCTCACTGCTAAAAGGCATAAGTGCTAAGCATAGGTCTAAATTTGTAGCCCTTCGCCGGCAATGGTGAAATACGTGTATTCTCAATGGGACGAAAAACAAACAAATAATCAATCTATCTATCTCTATCATGGATTTGTATACAGTAAATCATTAATTGTGCTAATAATTAATAACAATGTTGGTATGCTATTTTTATAATAGTATAAAACAAATATTCAGTATATCCTGTTTCGTTTTGAAATACTTTAATTCTTCTATTAAAATATAAATATGTAATGTTTTACCAAATGACGTCATGTAACATTTATTCAGTCACTTCCCTATGTTATATGCAAGTAATTAGTTTTAGTGTATTTCAAAACTTTAGATAATAAAAAAAAACCTACATATTTTGTTTTTCATTTTTTTCCCTTTTTATTCACTGAAATTGTTTAAACGAGAACTTTAATATATTTTTCTCTTAATTTCGGACACTTGGCACTCACTGAATTGCAACATATAAAAATAAAAGACAACACAGTTATCCATATATGCTTCTTACTTGGGTATTTGATTGAACATAAACATTAACGGCAAACTAAAAACTCAACTTTATGATAACAGTACGTTTTCAGATTCTCCATCGTCAGCTTCGGGTATTTATCTACCAATATTATTCCATCATCACCTGCATATGGTGTTTATGTCTCTCAACTAATTCGATATGCGAGAGCTTGTTCTGTGTATGATCAATTTTTGAATCGAAGCCGGCTACATGTTGCAGATTATGTGGTCATTGTAACGATCTAGCTAACCATAACAACCTGCCATTTGGTCAAATGCTGTCTGACGTGTTTCATAGCCATTGTTAAGCCGTTGATTATACACAGATTTTGACTGCGGATTGCTCTGTTTACCTGACCAATGAAATTAGCTTACGGCGGGTGTGAACCGTCGATAGGGGATGCTTATTTCTTCTAGGAACCTGACCCCACCTCTGGTGTATCCAGGGGGTCAGTATTTGCCCATCTCTTGCTTTGTACTCTGTTTGGGACTTACGATATTGATCACTGTTCATTATCGTCGTCCCTTCATGTTAGACTTGTACAATAAGATATAGATATTTGCAAATTCTAGAATATGATGATGATGCTTTTTTACGTACTTTGCTGTCAAAAACACGTTATGGCGCACTATCTTGCCATCTTTAATGAAATATTTAATGTTTATCGTTCTTACTCGTAGAAAGACAATGTATTTATGATATAACAATAATTTGTCATTCTATTGCATACGTACATTGATGTAATAATTTTATATGCCAACATAATAATATAATTATCATAACTCAGAGGTCTTTTGTCGAACGTAATAAATAGACAATTTTATCACAATTTTGAGATATCTTGATCTAGAAATCTCTGTCTTGATTAAGAATTCTTTCAGGGATACTTTCTCTTCTTTTCATGCCACTAAATCGAAAATTCGGGTGCATGTAGTTTATGGCCTGTCCGTCTTTCCTTCTATTTGTCTTCTGTCTGTGGCAAAAAAGAAAACCTTGTAAACTTGGTCATATCTTTTACATCATAAAAGGTAGACCTTTCATATTTGATGTATGCATTTTTGTAGCAGAAATCTTTCAACGATGCACAAAACCGTTGGCCCTTTGACCTTTACAATGACCTACGTTTGGAAAAATCATAATATTAGCCATATTTTCAAATCGTAAGAGGTACTGCTTTCATATTTAGTGTGTATTTCATATGTAAAGAACTTTTCATTAGTACCAAGTTTGTTGACCCTGTGACCTTTACCAACCACATTTTCAAAAACACTTTACCTTTGTTATGTCTTTTACACCATAAGAAATAATCTTTCATATCTGTATGTGTACTCCTTCTGGCAAAACCTTTCCATTGGTATCAAATTTGTTGACCTTGTAACCTTCATTTTGAGCTCTAAATAAAAGGTGAACAAAATGAAAATTATTGTACGTTCTCAGTATTGCTACAATAGCTTCAACTACAATGTCTTGCAGTTCCACTATGTTGTAATACAAAGGCATCAGTGTTTCACAAACACTTTCTGTTTCTCCTAATTTCGATAGTTTTCTTATATACATTTGTACTTTCAAATTATCCATTAAAATGTATTCGCTATATATAAATCGGGGTTTTGTATTTAACGACACCAACTTCATACGAGGTAAATTATTATCATCCTACAGATTCATACAGTCGCACACAAAACCAGTAATCATTGCTAGAATGTCAGGTAAATGACAACAGTTTGAACACAGCAAGAACTGTCAATCAACAACAGAGCTCGACCTCCCACCGATTCTTACTGGAATGGTTATATAAGCTTACGACAGAGCTGAGATAGTTTAGATCGAGTCTGCCATCTAAACGTCATGCAAGTTCAATTCGCAGAGAACTCTTCGAACAACCTAATTTATTCTGATGAATTCAGAAATGACGATCACAGTGCAGATGATGTACAGGTCGGAGAACAGATATGGCTTTTAAACATTGCAGCTAGATGTATGACATTCCATGGTTACGTGAGTCTAGTGATATGTATTTGTGGAATTTTTGCGAACATGGTGAGCATCTTTGTCTTAAACACGAAAGAACTTCGTTCTTCGAGCAACGCAATCTTAACACTGATGGCAGTCAGCGACAACATCACCATGTTGGTTTATATACCACACGTTCTTCTCTTCCATATTAACGATGAGGATATGTCTCTTTCTCAGTTCTTCTCCTACAACAGAGTGGTATTTAGTCTCGTTTCATCCAAGGTAACTCTGGCATCCCACAATGCTAGTGTCTGGCTCGGGGTATCTCTTGCGTTTTTTCGGTTCATGCAGTCCAGAAGCAGACAACCAATTCCTCGGGGCAGACGAAATTTGCAGACGGCCGCTTTGATATGTTCTGCCTTCCTGATCTCTGTAGTTTCATCTGTCCCGAATTCTTTCACCAACAGAATTGAAGCACATAATCTCGAAAACAATGAGACTATTTATCTCATCGACTCCCATTTGCTCTCCACCAATGATCCTCGCATTTTAGTGGATACCAACGTCCTACTGTACGCCATTGTGGGCAAGTTGCTACCCTGTGCGTTGATGACCGTGCTTGTCGGGGCATTGGTATACTTTTTACACAAAAGGAGCAGGGTATTTTCTCTGGCTACGAGAAAACGATCAGCAATGCTGGGTAGAACAAATCGCCTCCTTTACGCCATTGTTGTTCTCTTTCTTATTACAGAATTACCACAAGGGATACTAATACTGATGTGTGTTTTCATCTCGGGTCTGTACGAAAATGTGTATATCCCTCTGGGAGATTTTTTCGACATCATAGCTTTAATAAACTGTGTGGTGAACTTTGCATTGTACTGTATCATGAGCAGTAAATTTCGAAATAAATTCAAAGAACTGTGGAGCAGACATGTACTTCGCCGATAGGGCACTTGTTAAAATATGTACTATGGAACTTTTGAAAATAAAACCTTGTATAGAATATTTCCATTGTTTTAGTTTATTGAATTCAAATTGCACGACAATCAACCTAATGAACTTTATATAGCTTTTCCATCACGTACTTATCATGTAGTTGTGGAAAATAGCAGAGATATGACGACAACTTGGTGTGCTTTGGTATTTACGTGATCATTCTGTTATTGTATTGTTTTAATATAAATATAAACTAACAGAAACTTCACAATACGTGTTGAGAAGTTATTAAAGAATGAAAGTACATTGCACTGATCTATAATGATGCAACGTAGAGTGGGAAGGCATTTTATGCATTATAAACGATATATTATGCTAAAGAGCAAATTCTAACTAAATTTGTATCGGATGTGAAGGCAAAGATAACGAACAGTGATCAATCTCGAAAGTCCCAAATAGAATACAAAAAACAAGAGTTGGGCAAACACGGACCCCTGGACACACCAGAGGTGGGATCAGGTGCCTAGGAGTAAGCATCTCCTGTTGACCGGTCACACTCGCTATGAGCCCATAGTCTTGCTCAGGTAACCGGAGAAATCCGTAGTCAGTGTGTGTGAAAAATGGCTTAACAATGGCTATGAAACATATCAGACAACATTTGAATCGATGGTAGGTAATAGCGGTAAACTAAATTGTTATAACGACCATAGGATTTACGAAATGCTGCCTTTAAACGTCCCTGTTAGAATCCCTGCAGCAACAACGTGTCTGTAAGTAACTTGCCTCGATTCAAACAACTGATCAGCAGAACACACTCTTTCGTGTCGAATAAGTTGAGAACAAACACACCATATGCAGGTGATGATGGAATATTGCTACATAAATATGGAACGTTGACGATAGAGAAGCTGAAATAGTCCCATTTGTCATAAAGTTGAGTAGTTAGTTTGCCGTTAAATGTCAATATTCAATAAATTAATCCAAGTACGAAGCAGACATGGGATCAGAATCTATGGGTGTCCTTTATTTCTAGTTCGTTGGGATATATTGAATCGACATATGAATGAAAATCATTATATATTGATAGATCCGTGTTGCCCAACACTCGATTTTGTATGTGATTTTGGGGACTATGATTACGTTAATACTTTCTTTACTTTCGCCATTTATATATAGATATAAAACGTGTTATCTAGAGAAATTACTTTTTTATCATTTAATTATTGATGCAATTTGACAAATAATATGAATTTTTATTAAACATATAATGAAATGTGATAATTTTATAACGAGGGATGCAACAATAAGAATGTACAATAAAAGACCAAATATACACGATACCGCACTTGATTCACTTTTAACTTACGTCTGCCAACAATTGTTCCGAGGGGATTCGGGTTCAAATAGGTCTAATCCCCTGGCTTGTTGTAAGAGGTTACTAAATAAGGCGGTCATTCGGATGAGATCGCAAAAACTGAGGTCCCCTGTTTCAGTAAGTGTGGCACGATAAAGATCCATCATAGGCCCCGAGCATAGGCCTAAATTTTGCAGTCCTTTACTGGCAATGGTGACGTCGCCATATGAGTGAAAAATTCTCGAGTGAAACGTTAAACAACATACCATTAATCAATAATTATGTCCACATCATATTCCTTCAAATCTCTACTCTGTGTCATTGGGTGTTTTGAATACGTTATTTGAAGACGCCAAAGCTAGTCCATTCTTGGTTTTTTTTTCGCGGGACTATAATTTCGCAAGTTTTATCTTTCAGTATTTCAAGATGGTTAAATTTCGCGGATAGTAATGACACTGACTTATAATCCCACATACTTGGAACAGCAATTCACAATTGTTTTATTTTCACGATCCTTAATATTAATCACGAAAATATAACCCACACGAATATTTCTCCTTTTACAGTACTTTAACAATATAAGTATGAAACCCTCTAAACTAGTAGATAGCAAATACATGCTTTTGCACTTATTAAAGATATTTGGAATGATTCATTTTGGGGGGAAGTGTATTTATTTATTTCTACATAGAAGAATAATTGAGAAATTAAAAAAGAAAAAATGGGATTATCATAATTGTTTTTGAGCTACAGTGTTTTAAACATGNAAAAGTTAAATAAAGCTCATTAGGCTGATTGTCCTGCAATTTAACCACTTCTGTGCCACGCGGCCGANCGAAATAAATTCAAAGAACTGTGGTGCAGACATGTACTTCGCTGATAGGGCACTTATTCAAAAATGTGCTATGGAACTTTTGAAAATAAAACCTTTTGCAGAATATTGCCAGTGTTTTAGTTTATTGAATTTAAATTGCAGGACAATCAGCCTAATGAGCTTTATTTAACTTTTCCACAATGTACTTATGTGGAAAATAGCAGAGGTCAGACGACAACTTGGTGTGAGCTGGCATTTACTTGATCATTCTGTTATTGTATAAAATACATGTAATTGTTTTAATATAAAGATCAATTAACAGAAACTTCACAATACGTGTTGAGGAGTTATTAAAGAATGAAAGTACATTGTACTAATTTAAAACGATGCAAAGTAGAGGGGGTATTTTATGCATTATATACGATTTATGTACTAAAGAGCAAAACCTATTCTAACTAATTTCGTATAGGATGTTATTTATAGAAATTACTTTCTTTTTTATCATTTGATTTATGATGCAATTTGACAAATGATATGATTTTTTATTAAAGCAGATAATGATGATTTTTTAACAAGTTATTCAACAACAACAATATACAATAAAGACCAATATATATGATAACACACTTGATTCACTTTACCTCACGTCAACTAACAGCTGCCCTGTGGGATCGGGTTCAAATAGGCCCTCAAAACCCCTGGCTTGTCATAAGAAGCAACTAGATAGGGCGGTCCTTCGGACAAGATCGCAAAAGCTGAGGTCCCCTGTTTCAGTAAGTGTGACACCATAAA
>CAJDSM010037453.1:2715-14175 GCA_903981925.1 Ostrea lurida
TTCTTGAACTGTGTATCAATAACCATTGCTTGATTTAAATGTTTTTACGTACCACTCGAGAATAGTTCACTCATACGGAGACGTCAATCAAAGATTGCTCATTAGTAAATAGGTTAAGGAAGCATGCTACGGAGCATCCTAATCAAATCCGCAAGGCTTTATTTCCATTTCTCCCCGAATCCCCCAAAGACGATGATTTCCTTTATCTTGTTAAATTTCAGCTGGAACTGACATTGATGGCATTAAAAATGAACGGTGAACAACGAGAAAAGAAGAGTGACACCCAATTATTGACTGTTCATTTGATAGTATCCGGGGGGGGGCACTCCTATATACTGATAGATAAGGACGTGCCGCTGGAATAGGTAGCCTTTTTCCATTTCAAATATATGACAATGGTATGAAATCAGCGATGAAATATATGATAAGGTCATTTATATTTGCTCAATTAATTATATGAATATCCTTCTAATCTACAGTGATAAGCTGTAAATATCTTTGTAATCCAGTTTTAATTAGATATTATGAGATGACCCTGTTTGATGGCGTTGATAGAAATGACTTAATCAACTACTTTGTCCATCCCTGTATGTGTTATCAGCAGCAGTTCCCGTGACTGTCATTGTGGGAAAAGGTCACCATATGAACAGAAATTTATATGAAAAGGTAAACAATTCTCAAATCTAAATATATAAAAGTGGTGGGTTCTGCGATGTCAGCGGCGCGTCTCTACCCATAAAATTATAAATCCCCCCCCCCCGAGAAAAGTATAGACTATCACAAATGCTATATCTGTGATAGATCACACTTTTAAATGTGAAAGTAAACAATAAATGAATGAATATAACTGAAGAATTTAACCAAATAAAAAAAAAATATCATATTAGTCGTAGTCCATAAGTCAATATCTGAAGATGCACGAGTTACTTAATGTTTCATTACTCATAAGACAGTATGTCATCCGATATTTATTAAAGTTCTGATCACAACTTTTAACTCAATGGTCTACGCTTCACTTTGTCTTCTGTCAACATCTAAAAAAATAGACCAGAAACCGGAAGACACGCGCAGGAGAAAATTCCGTTGTAAAGTCCGGAAACAAACATATATTTATTTAATTTCCCATATATAAATCATACCTAAGATTTAAAAAAAAAACAAAAATAAGACTGGTTAATTAAGTTTTGCCAAGAATCTTGGCATTTATTGAGAACAGAGGTTGTTGTAGCGCAGTGTAATACGTCTTCTGTGAGAGGTTGCATTTATTAACTCTTAACCAAAATGAATAAAAAACACCCACGTGTCTAACTCGTTACGGATGAATGACTCGCTGTCGCTCTTCCTTTCATTTGAATGGCTATGATTACTAGTATATGCTTCACAAGTTTCGAATTTTATAAAAAGTAAATAATTGGTCAAACACTCATAGAAAACGTCAGCATATCACAATGTATTGGTATGTATATTGAGCAGGAAGCAGCATAGACATAGATGGACGATAAATTCGATTTGGACAATTGTTTCGCGTCAACAGATCTAGAGCTCTATTGGACAAGTGGATGCCGTATCAGAAGTTGTCTTTAAAAATTTAAATTAATGAATGCTAGACGAGTCGGTATATCAAAGGATTGCCTGAATCGGTGTCAGAAGACATATACAGCAGTTGGTTGTGCTCAGACAGTTACGGATACTCGTGAAAATACAGCGTGGTCGATTTACAATCAGACAGCCCGACTACTCAGGAAATACAAAGAGTACGATTCGATCAGACAACCCCGAATACTCAGGAAAATACGATGTGAAAACTAGAATATACAACTGAATTTAAAACGAGACAAAATACTAAAACAGAAATGTTATTAAAAAAATTGCAAAACGAATGAAATAAAATTGAGATACTTGATATGTCGTTTATACATTGGTACTGTAAATCACTGTTTGTGCATATTTGGCAATGATGAATTTGAGTTAATTTCTGAAATGTTAATGAAGAAAAGATTAAAAAAAATCTTTACAATAATCTTTTTAGCAATACTTGAAGGCTAAAGGAAGGTTGAAGATCCCCCCCCCCCCACACACACACACACCACCACGCACCACGCACGCACGCACCGCACGCACGCACACACACCACACACACACACACACCACACACACACCACAACACACACACACACAACACACACACACACACACACACACACCACACACACACACACACACAACACACACACACAACACACACACCAAACATACGTACATGAAAATAACGCACAATAGTTAATTAATTAATCAGTTTTATTTTTGTGTTGAAGTTTAGAAAAACATAGAACTTACCAATGATTCTTAACCAAACAATGTGCATATGATATGATCGTAAGGTCTATCAAACTCTTGTACTTTATACAAGCCATGTCTACTTGCATAATATTTAAAGGTTATAGGACTTTGTATGGGAAAATATGACGACCGAGTTTTTTGCGCGACAAAAAAACTAGTCGTCATATTTTTTCATACAAAAGTATTATATACTTTCATTTCATTTAAAAACCAACAAAATTTTTATTTTTAACAATTTTTTTCAATAGTTTAACAGACTAAGAGCTGATAAACACGAAACAAATTGAAACTTAAAAGTTTGTTGACGTTTTTAAAACGAAAACGTCAAGAAACGTTGCTCTATTATGACGTCACAATCAATTTCCAATTTTGTTCAATTATGACGTCAGCTTGCGGGCAAAAAGTTTCCGGGCATATATTGTTTGATATTGACCCGCAAACTCTAAAGGAAAAAAGAGATGAAATTGAAAGTAATATAATAATTCTAAAGACGTAATCCTATTGAATGTCCATTTAGGATGCTTTTTGGCGATATTTAAATATGTGCTTATCGCACCATTGCTCAATACCCTGAAGTAAACCGGTAGTTTACTAGTTACATACCCCCGTTCCTGAGTATCCCGACACAGTAAGCTTATATTTGTTGTCTCGTCCCCAACGCGCAAGTTGTGATTATCAAAAAATATGTACCCATCGCCGCCATTGCTCAATATGCCGATTACAGTTAACGGTATTTACTAGTTACATACCCGCTGTTCCTGAATATCCCGACACGAGTAGCTTATATTTGCTTGTCTCGTCCCCCACTGTAAATTTGGAGTACTTAGCGTAAGCCTTTTCGCCAGCAAAGCTCAGGAGATCCACTCTTAGCTCTCTGGGATTTTTGAGTTTAAGTGGTGGATTACATCGTTTCCTGTTCAGCAAGAGATAAAAAAGAATATTATGCATGAAAAAAAAAGATAAGATGTACATTCATTGGTGAAACAAGAGCGTTATATACAAATTGTAAACTTTACAACCCTCTCCGGTTTGTTGGAATACTTTGACATGTATATTCCATATAACTGGTTGATAGTAAAAACTGTTTAAAACGTACATAGTCCAGAAGAAACATAATACAAAATCGAGTGTAGGGCAACACGACCTCCGAAAAAAGCGAAGCAGCATCAGGTGCCATGGAGGATACACAATATATAACGTCACAAAAAACAGAAAATTTGTGAAAACATTAGAGTATCATACAAACTCTCTCCTTTGCTAGCTTTTTGCTTGAGAATTAAGCTTTTTTTGGCTCTTTCTTATATTTATGATGGTCTTGGTTTTCCAAATATTTCAGCTTCACGAGCCGCTGATGACAAAATTATTTTTTAAATGTGTTCACCTACGATGTACTTAAATGCCCCTGTGTGGTTAGATTCAAAATTGCTAAAATATGGGGGGGCATAATAGAATTCAGTATTCATATTGGTACATGTATGGAAAACTTTGTACATTCCTTTAAAAAAATAACACGGCAATAGTTCCTCGGTAGTTAGAGAATCAAGTTGCTTCCATTGTTGGAGTGGTGATTCGAACTACAATAAGGGTAAAGTTTTCAATCGGGACAATATGCTCATTATTAGTAATTCGTATTTCCCGTTTACTCTTGTCGTGACCTATATTTTGACTGAGAATTAGCTAGCGAAATTCATATTCTAGATCAACGTAGAAGAATACTTCACAATATTGTACGAGACACCTCGGATAGCATTCGCTCTAATGACGGATTGGTTTTGTAAATACATTGTCATTAGAGCCATAACATTTGTGAAACGCTGTCTCTAAACGGGATTTGTTGAATTTACCGTAACATCAACCAGTTTCTCTATAGCCTGCCTGCTTTTTTAAAAATTGATCATTTGCAGAGCATGTCTTTGGCGTGTTGAACAAAAAAGCCCACAACATACAGGTACAAAGTAATATAGTTTATTAGCTGACGATTATGATGCTGAAACCATCCCAATCACTAAATCTTACTAAGACCTATCATGCATGAACACGAAAATGTAATAATTACTCTCCACTTCTACTCTTTTCTTTCCTTAGGTAATTTATATACTTTTCCCGTATTCATGTATACAGGATATTGTATCTTCATATACATGTTACCATTGCTACAGGTAATTAATGGGATCCAACTCGGCATTTACATAACATTGGGATATACACATTTATCGATCATTATATATATGGAAACTATTTAGATTTGTTTTTTGAACATGATAGCTTGGTTGGATCTTAACGCAATGATACATGGACATCAAACCCAATGATACATAGAAAGTCAAACGCTATGATACATGGAATCAAACGCAATGATACATGGACACAAAGCAATGATACATGGACATATAAAATGGCGAAGCAACAAACTATCAACGCAATCATAGTTCCCAAAAAAACACATACAAAATCGAGTGTTAGGGCAACACGGACCTTTCGACAAAGGCGAAGGCAGGATCAGGTGCCATGGCAGGAAAGCATCCTCTGCTGACCTGCCACACCCGCCATGAACCTTACTGAAACAATGTAAACGGGTTACCCGTCGTCAAATCTAGTATGGAAAATGACAGTTAACAAAGGATATAAACAAATCAGTCAACATATGACTTGATGATAATTTGTAATCACAAACAAGGTCATTATAGCGACCGTAAATTTGCGAAATGAGTGACTTTATACGAGATCGTTTATAACCCTGCAACATCAACTTTTGGTTAGTAGTTGGCCCCCTTTAAAAAACCGCATACTATAGCATCTCTTGCGCTATCGAATCAATGAGAGACAACACACCATAAAGCAGGTATGTGTAAATTACTACACAAAAAAGGAAAGATTGCAATGCAAAGTTATGTCATCGAGCTTACTGTATGTATTTGTCAATTGCCATTAAAGTCAATATTAAGTAAAATTGTCCCAATATGTAAAGCAATCTTCAATCTTTGGTGTCCTTTTATTTCAAGTTCTTCAGGAATATATCAAATGGACAAATTGTGAAAATCATGATTGTTAATTGATAACACATTCGTCCATATTCTTATAAGTACGATTGAGACAGCGGCAATGTTTTTTGTCTTTATCCCTAACAGTTTTGAAACAAATTTATGCTTCGTTGAATATAGAAATAAGTCTTCAGAATTGCCAATGATACTGACATCAAAATGCAATGCTACAGAGCTTCAACTATTTGCTACGTCAAGTACATGGACATTAATCTACAATCAGTGTTTTGGGGATCTCCAACTTCCTCTTTAGTCTGTCAATATCTGTAAAAAGTCTGGAACCATCCTGTTCGTTTTGGTAACCTGTAAAAAAATACAAAATTATTTCTGCAAGGTGGATCATAAGTATTGCAGTATTCCAATTAAATGTTTACAAATTTATATGTGTGGGATGATCAAATTTATGTAATGTTCCATTTCGATGTTCGCTTTTTGTATCCAATACCGAATAAACGTATTTATATCTAGCATATCAGAAAATATGATAACCATTCATCCACTTAGTACAAATAATTTTCACTTATTTTACCATAAGTCGAAAGACTCAAATTAGGCATTAATGTAGTCCGAATACACTAATATTTTAATTAATGATTTGTTTAAGCACTTTTCATGAAGCACAAGAGCTAATACCAAAGCTCTTCAAAATTATTTTATAATGAAATTTTTTGTGATCTTTTTCTCCGCGAAAAATGGGAAAATAAGTGTCTTCTTGCAAAAAAGACTTCCAGACCCAGATAGCAGTGGCTATTTTTTTTTTAATAAAGATATTTAGAATATATTAAAATATTACTTTGTTTTGATATTTTTAAATCTATGGATTAAAATCTTATAAAAAACATCAGCTTAGAACAAAGAATATCGTTTTGAAGTATATTGTATTTAAAAACAAAATTGAAAATGAAATAGTCAAAATATTTTGAAATATTGCTATTTTCCTTACAAATTTCAATCAAGCCCGCATTCAAACTGAAAACAAAGTCAGTGAGAAAGCGACGCAAATCAGAAAAACTACAGTGTACATTCCCTTGATTGAAACTGTTACACATTAAATATATATTGATAAAGAAGGTTTCAGCTGGAACTGTACATTGATGGCATTAAGAAATGAACGGTGAACAACGAGAAAAGAAGAGTGACACCCAATTTTTGACTGGTTCATTTGATAGTATCCGGGGGGGGGCACTTCCTATATACTGATAGATAAGAGACGTGCCGCTGGAATAGGTAGCCTTTTTCCATTTCAGAATATATGACAAGGTATGAAAATCAGCATGATGAAATATATGATAAGGGTCATTTATATTTGCTCAATTAATTATATGAATATCCTTCTAATCTACAGATGATGAAGCTGATAAATGCTTTGTTAATCCAGTTTTAATTAGATTTAATGAGATACCCCTGTTGATGCGTTGATAGAAATGACTTAATCACTACTTTGTCCATCCCTGTATTGTTATCAGCAGCAGTTCCCGTGACTGTCATTGTGGGAAAAGGTCACCATATGAACAGAAATTTATATGAAAAGGTAAAACAATTCTCAAATCTAAATTATATAAAAGGGTGTGGGTTCTGCGATGTCAGCGGCGCGTCCTACCCATAAAATTATAAATCCCCCCCCCCCCCGAGAAAAGTATAGACTATCACAAATGCTATATCTGTGATAGATCACACTTTTAAATGTGAAAGTAAACAATAAATAAGAATGAATATAAACTGAAGAATTTAACCAAAATAAAAAAAAAATATCATATTTAGTCGTAGTCCATAAGTCTAATATCTGAAGATGCACGAGTTACTTAATGTTTCATTACATCATAAGACCAGTATGTCATCCGATATTTATTAAAGTTCTGTCACAACTTTTAAACTCAATGGTCTACGCTTCACTTTTACTTCTGTCAACATCTAAAAAAAATAGACCAGAAACCGGAAGACACGCGCAGGAGAAATATTCCCGTTGTAAAGTCCGGTTAAACAAACATTATTTGATTTAATTTCCCAATATATAAATCATACTCTAAGATTTAAAAAAAAAACAAAAAATAAGACTGGTTAATTATAGTTTTGCCAAGAATCTTTGCATTTATTGGAGAACAGAGGTGTTGTAGCGCAGTGTAATAGTGTCTTCTGTGAGAGGTTGCATTTATTAACTTAACCAAAATGAATAAAAACACACCACGTGGTCTAACTCGTTACGGATGAATGACTCGCTGTCGCTCTTCCTTTCATTTGAAATGGCTATGATTACTAGTATATGCTTCACAGTTTCGAATTTTATAAAAAGTAAATAATTGGTCAAAACACTCACTAGAGAAACTGTCAGCATATCACAATGTATTGGTATGTATATGAGCGAGGAAGCAGCATAGACATAGATGGACGATAAAATTCGATTTGGACAATTGTTTCGCGTCAACAGATCTAGAGCTCTATTGGACAAGTGTGATGCCGTATCAGAAAGTTGTCTTTAAAAATTTAAATTAATGAATGCTAGACGAGTCGGTATATCAAAGGATTGCCTGAATCGGTGTCAGAAGATCATATACAGCAGCTGGTTGTGCTCAGACAGTTACGGATACTCGTGAAAATACAGCGTGGTCGATTTACAATCAGACAGCCCGACTACTCAGGAAAATACAAAGAGTACGATTCGATCAGACAACCCCGAAATACTCAGGAAAATACGATGTGAAAACTAGAATATACAACTGAAATTTAAAACGAGACAAATATACTAAAACAGAAATGTTATTAAAAAAATTGCAAAACGAATGAAATAAAATTGAGATACTGATATGTCGTTTTATACATTGGTACTGTAAATCATGCTTTTGTGCATATTTGGCAATGATGAATTTGAGTTATTTCTGAAATGTTAATGAAGAAAGATTAAAAAAAATCTTTACAATAATCTTTTTAGCAATACTTGAAGGCTAAAGGAAGGTTGAAGATCCCCCCCCCCCACACACACACACACCACGCACGCCCACGCACGCACGCACGCACGCACGCACACACACCACACACACACACACACCACACACACACCACACACACACACACACACACACACACACACACACACACCACACACACCCACACACACACCCACACACACACACACACACAACACACACACACACACAAAAATGTACCATGAAAATAACGCACAATAGTTAATTAATTATTCAGTTTTATTTTTGTGTTGAAGTTTAGAAAAACATAGAACTTACACCAATGATTCTTAAACCAAACAATGTGCATATGATATGATCGTAAGGTCTATTCAAACTCTTGTACTTTATACAAGCCATGTCTACTCTGCATAATATTTAAAGGTTATAGGACTTTGGTATGGGAAAATATGACGACCGAGTTTTTTGCGCGACAAAAAAACTAGTCGTCATTATTTTTTCCATACAAAAGTATTATATACTTTCAATTTTCATTTAAAAACCAACAAAAATTTTATTTTTAACAATTTTTTTCAATAGTTTAACAGACTAAGAGCTGAAAAACACGAAACAAATTGAAACTTAAAAGTTTGTTGACGCGTTTTTAAAACAGATAACGTCAAGAAACGTTGCTCTATTATTGACGTCACAATCAATTTCCAATTTTGTTCAATTATGACGTCAGCTTGCGGCCAAAAAGTTTCCGGGCATATATTGTTTGATATTGACCCGCAAACTTCTAAAGAGAAAAAGAGATGAAATTGAAAGTATATAATAATTCTAAAGACGTAATCCTATTGAATGTCCATTTAGGATGCTTTTTGGCGATAATTATTAAATATGTGCTTCATCGCCACCATTGCTTCAATACCCTGATCAGTAAACCGGTAGTTTTACTAGTTACATACCCGCCGTTCCTGAGTATCCCGACACAGTAAGCTTATATTGTTTTGTCTCGTCCCCAACGCGAAGTTGTTTGAATCTAAAATTATGTACCCATCGCCGCCATTGCTCAATATGCCGATTACAGTTTAACCGGTATTTACTAGTTACATACCCGTGTTCCTGAATATCCCGACACGAGTAAGCTTATATTTGCTTGTCTCGTCCCCCACTGTAAATTTGGAGTACTTTAGCGTAAGCCTTTCGCCAGCAAAGCTCAGGAGATCCACTCTTAGCTCTTGCGGATTTTTGAGTTAAGGGGTGGATTACATCGTTTCCTGTTCAGCAAGAGATAAAAAAGAATATTATGCATGAAAAAAAAAGATAAGATGTACACTTCATTGGTGAAACAAGAGCGTTTATACAAATTGTAACTTTACAACCCTCTCCGGTTTGTTGGAATACTTTGACATGTATATTCATATAAACTGTAGTATTACGTACATATCAACTGGTTGAAAAAACTTAAACACTGAATACAAAAAAATAGAAAAAAAAAAAATAATCGAGTGTAGGGCAACACGACCTCCGGAAAAAAGCGAAGCAGCATCAGGTGCCATGGAGGATACACAATATATAACGTCACAAAACAGAAAATTTGTGAAACTTAGAGTATCATACAAACTCTCTCCTTTGCTAGCTTTTTGCTTGAGATTAAGCTTTTTTTTTGGCTTTCTTTCTATATTTATGATGATTGTCTTGGTTTTCCAAATATTTCAGCTTCACGAGCGCGCTGATGACAAATTATTTTTTAAATGTGTTCACCTACGATGTACTTAAATGCCCCTGTGTGTTAGATTCAAAAATTGCTAAAATTATGGGGGGGCATAATAGAATTCAGTTTCATATTGGTACATGTATGGAAAACTTTGTACATTCCTTTAAAAAAAAGTAACACGGCAATAGTTCCTCGGTAGTTAGAGAATCAAGTTGCTTCCATTTTGGAGTGGTGATTTCGAACTACAATAAGGGTAAAGTTTCAATCGGGACAATATGCTCATTATTAGTAATTGTATTTCCCGTTTACTCTTGTCGTGAACCTAATTTTGACTGAGATTTAGCGTAGCAATTCATATTCTAGATCAACGTAGAAAGAATACTTCACAATATTGTTACGAGACACCTCGGATAGCATTCGCTCTAATGACGGATTGGTTTTGTAAATACATTGTCATTAGAGCCATAACATTTGTGAAACGCTGTCTCTAACTGGGAATGTTGAATTTACCGTAACATCAACCAGTTTCTCTTATAGCCTGCCTGCTTTTTTAAAAATTGATCATTTGCAGGAGCATGTCTTTGGCGTGTTGAACAAAAAGCCCACAACATACAGTACAAGTAATATATGTTATTAGCTGACGATTATGATGCTGAAACCATCCCAATCACTAAATTCTTACTAAGACCTATCATGCATGAACACGAAAATGTAATAATTACTCTCCACTTCTACTCTTTTCTTGTTCCTTAGGTATTTTATATACTTTTCCCGTATGTCATGTATACAGGATATTGTATCCTTCATATACATGTTACCATTGCTACAGGTAATTAATGGGATCCCAACTCGGCATTTACATAACATTGGGAATAACATTTATCGATTTCATTATATATATGGAAACTATTTAGATTTTGTTTTTTGAACATGATAGCTTGGTTGGATCTTAACGCAATGATCACATGGACATCAAACCCAATGATACATAGAAGTCAAACGCTATTGATACATGGAATCAAACGCAATGATACATGGACACAAATGCAATGATACATGGACATATAAAATGGCGAAGCCAACAACTATCAAGAACGCAATCATAGTCCCAAAAAAACACATACAAAATCGAGTGTAGGGCAACACGGACCTTTCGACCAAAGGCGAAGGCAGGATCAGGTGCCATGGCAGAGTAAGCATCCTCTGCTGACCTGTCACACCCGCCATGAACCTTACTCGAAACAATGTAACGGGATTACCCGTCGTCAAAGTCTGTAATGAAAAATTACAGTTTTAACAAAGGATATAAACAAAATCAGTCAACATATGACTTGATGATTAATTTGTCAATTCACAGAACAGGTCATATAGCGACCGTAAAGTTTGCGAAATGATTGACTTTTACGAATCGTTATAACCCTCACATAACTTTTGGTTATAGTGCCCCCCTATCTCTCCC
>CAJDSM010037470.1:0-16336 GCA_903981925.1 Ostrea lurida
TGGTGCCCATGCAAGTAAGTGCACACACCCGTGTTCTAGTTGTATCGTGGGAAAATGTCATATTTCATGATTACAAAGTTTATTAGAGGATCAATTCCAATGGATAAACTTACTACTCATTGATGTAATGACAGGGTCAAATTGTCCACCCATTGATATAACAATTTGATGAAAATTGCACCCCATTGATATATTTTACTTGTCAAAAAGGTGACCCATACATGTACCAGCGGGACGTCTGTGTATACCAATATATAGGAAGAGACCCCCCCGGGCCCTGTGAACACAATCCGGCATAAGGACAAAAGTTTGGGATAAAAATACTTGAAGGGCATTCATCAGAGGATCATCAAATCATCCACAAATGTTCCCATGCAGAAAGGATGTACCCTATTGATTTTCAAGGTCAAAGGCCTAAAATGTTTGTGAACAAGACAGCAGACACATTAGATAATCATCAAACCTTCCACAAATGTTGCCCATGGAGAGAGGATGAACACTATTAATTTTCATGGTCAAGGTCACTATTGATTGTCCCGCTTGAGAATTCTTTACTCATATGGGAGACGTCACCGCTGAAGGGTTGCAAAATTTAGGCCTATGCTCGGCGCTTTTGGCCTTTAAGCAGGAAGGGATCTTTATCGTGCCACACCTGCTGTGACACGGGGCCTCGGTTTTTTATGGGGTCTCATCCGAAGGACTGCCCATTTAGTCGCCTTTTATGACAAGAAAGGGGTACTGAGGACCTATTCTAATCCGGATCCCCACGTGTTACTATTGATTAAAACCCTTGTGAGTATTCATTAGAGAATTATTAAATCTTCCACATATGTTGCCCATGGAGAGAGGGTGGACCAAATTGATTTTAATATCGAGGCTGCTATTGACTACATAGCCTAAAATTCTTGTGAACAAGATAGAAGACACAACATTCATCAGAGAATTATCAAACTTTCCACAAATGTTGCCCATGGAACGTGTATGATATAAAATGGCGAAGTAACAATGTATTAAACGTAAGCATAGTCCATAAAAAAATACACATACAAAATCGAGTGTAGGGCAACACGGACCTTCGACAAAAGCGAAGGCAGGATCAGGTGCCATGGAGGAGTAAGCATCCTCAGCTGACCGGTCACACCAGCCGTGATCTCTATTGATTGTTAAGGTCACTATTGGCTAAACACTTTGTGAACAAGAAAAAAAACACAGCATCAGAATGAAGACGGGTGTGACCGGTCAGCTTTTGTCGGAGGTCCGTGTAGTGGTCTCATCCGAAGGACCGCCCATTTAGTCGCCTTTTATGACAAGCAAAGGTTATACTGAGGACCTATTCTAACCCGTGTCCCCATGTGGTGTATTCATCAGAGAATCATAATGTCGCGCATGGAAGAAGATGAACCCTATTGATTTTAAAGTCAATGGTCCTGGCCACTACTGACTATTATTAAGCTTGATATGTCTTGTCTTATGTCTTATGAATGCGTAGATAGAACGTTCTATCGTTAAAATGACAGATGTACTCCGGACCCGGTTTAACGATAGAATTCCACCCCTATACTCGCTTCGTAGCAAAACGAAATTTGTAAATACGGTCTGCATGGGCCATAAAATGAGATAGAGAAATTATAAATACCTGTAAACTGAATTCAAATAATTGATTTTAGTGATATTTGCATTGCAATTAAAGATTTCAATATATTTTGTCATGCAGATTGTTCCCCCACTTCCGGCTAAATGGCGTCAAATTTGAATCGTGCAATTTTAAACGACTCGTGCTGACTCATTTTTCTTAGGATATTATTCATTTAAAGAACTTACAAATATAAAAAAAAGGTTTGTTACTACGAAATAAGAACTACTTTTATGCTCACTGTGAAATTCATTTCGGAGTGGATCCACTCCGATTTGGTACATTGCGAGTATAGGGTAGGATTTTTAACTGATGAGGGGACCGAGTCACAGAATATTCTTACTAATGAATACAAAAAGGCGAAGTTAACATCGTGCCAAACGTAATCATAATCCAAAAAACAGCGAAGGTAGGATCAGGTGCCATGGAGGAGTAAGCATCCTCTGCTGACCGGTCACACCCGTCGTGAGTCCTTAGTCGAAATAAAGTAAACGGGATAACCCGTAGTCAAATTTAGTAGGAAAATGACAGTCTAACAAAGGGTATGAAACAAATCAGTCAACATGCGATGCAAGATATAACTTATGTCTAGTATTTTAAGGAAGGGAATTCGACTTAGCCTTAGCATTAAGATTTGAAGATTTTGAGATGGAAATGTTCATCACGATTTTTTTGTAAATAATGTAACATTACACAATATTGTTCTTAATGTGTGTTCTGATACCTTTTCTTTTACTTTCACGTAAAATACTTGAATTTAATCGGTCAAGGAACAGTTGAAAAACCATAAAGTTTCCCCTCTAAGAATAGAGAACACGTCCTCCAAGGTGATAGTTATCTAGCAACAGGAAACATTAACTTGACAGGCGCTGGATCAGAAAATTTTTTCCAGGGGGGGGGTCCAACCTTAAGTAAGAAAAAATCCATGAATACTAGTTATTTGATTGTTATTTTGTGGATTGATTATGTTTGATGTATAACTGTGGAAGTGCAACAAATATGAAAAATTAACAATTTTTTCATTTCCAGTAAATATCGCGATATTAAGCTTTGCAAATTCCAGACCCGCGCATGCTTGATAATATATAAATACAGCATGTAGTTGAGGATAACATTAAAAATTTTCACTCCAGGAAAATCATTATCACCCGAGGCTGGCAATGGTTTTTCGATGGGTGAAATGTTCACCTCAACTATACATGCAGTATTTCCTTTATTTTACTGAATGTTATATAAAGCACAAACTGTTTAGTCGTAATCGTCTGTTGTCTTTGATCATTGCATGCTATGTTTCGCACATCAATGCAGGTATTTGCATTTATCATAAACGCTCAAACTATCCCGTGGGGGTCCGGGTTAGAATAGGTCCCCAGCATCCCCTTGCGTGTCGTAAGAAGCGACTGAATGGGGCGGTCATTTGGATGAGACCGGAAAAACCGATCAATCAATCAACGAAGTCGTCTAACAATGAACGGGGAACCGTATGCGCATACATTTGACGCATGCAATATTCTTTTCATATCACCCGTTGTCAAACAATGTTTCCGATTTATACTAGATACTATCACCCGTGGGGTGTATTTTCTATTCTCAGAGTGAAACATTATAATGATTTTTTCAACTGTTCCTTGACCAATCAGATTTGAATATTTTGCATGCAAGTATATTAAAATCACATACGTCAAATTTATGCGCATTACACCTCACCGTAGGTTGTTAGACGACGTTGGCCTACAATTGTACTTGTTTCTGTGCCGGTAATAACACCGGTTAGACAATACAAGCACTTTTTTCTCAGCCAGAAATGCGCACACAACTCCGGGTTATGTCGCCTTAATTTGACCAGGAGAATCGGCAACGGTACCGCAGATTCCAAGATGGCGTCAAACAGTAGAAAACCAATTTCTGGAAGTTGAATTATGCAAATAAAGACATTAATCCTTCGTTTTGCAACTCATATTAAAAGAAAAAAATTTACACGCCAATTGAAGCATACAGGGAATAAATCAATGATATTATCGATACTCTGTTATAAAGCACATTATACATCGATATCGGTGGATGAGTCGCATAAAACCCACGGTTGCTTACGCTTCGTCGTTCTTCATGGAGAAAGGATCGAAGCGTAATCGACTGTGGAAGAAAAAAAACTTTGCAAATTTTATTTACATGTAATTTTATTCTTTTTGTTACACCATTTTATTTCTATTCATAAGAAATGGTATATTAGACCATGACAAAATGTTATTGTCTGCCATATTAGATTTTGCGGTTGTAAGCCCCGGAATGCTTGTTTATCGGCACTATGCCGGTCGATGCCAATTACACAGAAATTTGTGATAACGTAAATACCTGCATTGATATTCGAAATATCGCATGGCAGTGATCAAGTCTACAGACGATTAGTCGATTACTACTACACGATTTATGTCGGTTGTCTACTATTGGGCAGAATTAGACAAAACACGTATCAAGGAATAAGAAAGGTCATTTATTCAATAGATAAATGACAAAGTAATGATACAAATGACAATGGTATATCACAACTAGATATTGGGACAGTAAATAAAAAGGAAGTTCAAATTTGACTAGCAATGACAAAAATGAACAGTATAGCAATATGACAAAAATACACTAGATCAAGTTTGACTAGGAGCGCAAAGTAGCAAAAAATAAACAAATGATATGAAAACAAATATGTCCCTGAGACATTGCTGTGACAAACCTATTCAAAAATCTACAGGCAAAAGTGAACAAACAAACATATGTACACAAAAAACACATACAAGATGGGGCGTCATAGGCCACCGTAACAAGGCAGCAGAAATAATAAGTTTATAACAAAACCTGGCTTGTTACCGACTTCCCGGTGAATCTCTCCAACATGCTATAGTTCAGCGGATCCTAGAAAACAAGTTGCAAGTTTTTTGAAGAAGTAGGGGAATTAATAAGACACACAGATGAACAAGCTCATTGTCTTTTTTTGAAAAGCACAGTGGAGTTGGTGCTATTCAGCTAATTAATCTCGGTTTCATTGACATCACCCTTCCCCACTTCAAACATTCTAAGTCTTCTACTACTATCCACTTACGGCCAAAATTGTCCATCTACCTTACTTGCCGCTATTAAACGTTTACAGGATTATATCTGCTATCAAGAAAGCATTTTCCCAAAGTCCCCCCCCCCCCTTTTTTTTTGTTTTTTCCCATTATGGACCGTGGACGGTTTGCCGGTTTTACGGCATTACTTTAAGCAACTCAGCTTTGGCGCTGCCTTTCAGTTTTGTAAGTTTAGACTATGCACGGCAATCAGGGCCCATAGCTTCAATAATGGCAGCAATCCAAGACAACAGCGGCTGTGCCACAGTTATACAGAGGTTCCAAATTCAGAATATGGCCCTGTTGGCAAGTATGATGCTTTTTTAAAGTATATCTGTATCCTTCTATCCCTTGGGGATAACTTTCGATACTTGGTTTCTTACAGACAGTTAAAATTCACCGATGCCTTAAGAGACACGGTCGTCTAGAATCCATTCCTAACGCTTTCCTAGACGACATGGGGCTCTAGATCATCCCTAAATGTTTCCTAGAGTCAGGGGCTCTAGTCATCCTAAACGTTTCCTAGAGCAGGGGCTCTAGGTCATCCAACATTTCCTAGAGACAGGGGCTCTAGGTCATCCTAACGTTTCCTAGAGACAGGGGCTCTAGGTCATCCTAACATTTCCTAGAGGCAGGGGCTCTAGATCATCCTAAGTTTCCTAGAGAGACAGGGGGCTCTAGGTCATCCTAAGTTTTCTAAGAGACAGGGCCTCAGAGTCATCTAAGTTTTCCTAGAGACAGGGGCTCTAGGTACGTAATGCTATAGGTGTGGGGGCGGTAACAAGCAGGTTTGTTATAAACTATTATTTCTGCTGCCTTGTTACGGTGGCCTATGACGCCCCATCTTGTATGTGTTTTTTGTGTACATATGTTTGTTTGTTCACTTTTGCCTGTAGATTTTTGAATAGGTTTGTCACAGCAATGTCTCAGGGACATATTTGTTTTCATATCATTTTGTTTATTTTTGCTACTTTGCGCTCCTAGTCAAACTTGATCTAGTGTATTTTGGCATATTGTATATACTGTTCATTTTTGTCATTGCTAGTCAAATTTGAACTTCCTTTTTTATTTACTGTCCCAATATCTAGTTGTGATATACCATTGTCATTTGTATCATTACTTTGTCATTTATCTATTGAATAAATGGACCTTTTTATTCCTTGATCGTTTTTGTCTAATTTGCCCAATAGTAGACAACCGACATAAATATATTTATATGTATATAAATTGTTTATGTTGTTGGCTTATATATTTAGACTGGATACTCTCCTAGTCACTTCTTTATTTAGACTACACGGAGTGCTCATGCGCAGAGCTATTTTTATCGGGGGTTTTCCGCGCATGCACTCTAGATTGAATAGATTTTGTAAAACAGTGGCAAATTCAGATCGCAAGCCACCACCCTCCCTCCACCTTATATTTCTTTTTACCTGCGTCGCAACGGCGAAAGCAGGTCTAGGAGTCGGGGTCACTCCGTCCGTCTGTCCGTCCGCCTAATAAGCTTGTCATCGCAACCCTCTGAAACTACCCATCCAAATTCAACGAAACTTAGTATACATTAAGAACATCATATGTAGTTTTGCATATTAAGCAGCAATTTTGATCCTCTAAATTTTATACAGAAGTTATGTCCCTTCAAACTTAGAAATCCTCATAAATGATCTTGTCATCACACTCCTCTGAAACTACCTAACCAAATTCAACGAAACTTGTAATACAGTAAGAACAGATCATATGTAGTTGTGCATATTAGCAGGAAATATTGATCCTCTAAATTTTATGGAAGTAATGCACCTTCAAACTTAGAAAATTTGCAAAAATCTCATAAATGATCTTGTCATCGCAACTCCTCTGAAACTATCCAACCAAATTCAATGAAACTGTATACAGTAAGAACATCATATGTTAGTTGTGCATATTAGCAGGAATATTGATCCTCTAAATTTTAGGAAGTTAATGCCCCTTCAAACTTAGAAAATTTGCAAAAATCCTCATAAATGACATGACCCTTTGAAACTAACAATATTTCAAAAATCATCATATATTTAAGCTTATCATTTCAGCTTATTTCATAAAATTCATATGGTTATTAGGGATTTAATACCATGCTGAACTGACGGAAATTCTTTTAATACAAAATTTTATAAATGATATAAGTTGTAGAAGCACAAATATTCGTCATGGATTAAATTTCGTTAATTTCGTTTGTAGTATAAATCAACAAAATCAAATCCATGACGAATTTTTAATCCAACTGTTGATAATTACAGAGCGTTTGAAAATGACGAAATTAAATCCAAACGAAATTTTTTTGGGAATTCAAAACAACGAAATTTTAACCTGACGAATATTTGTGCTTCTACTGTAGCTGCGAGCGACGCAGGTCCAGACATCATTAGGTCTCACTTGTTGGTTTTCTTTCAATTTTGTTTCAAGGTGGCTATGACGCCCATCTTGTATGTGTTTTTTGTGTACATATGTTTGTTTGTTCACTTTTGCCTGTAGATTTTTGAATTAGGTTTGTCACAGCAATGTCTCAGGGACATATTTTGTTTTCATATCATTTGTTTATTTATTGTTTACAGAACATTCAGTATTTTTATGTAGTTGAGGGTAACATTGAAAATTTTCACCCTCGAAAATTCGTTGTCAATTTTGGCTACGCCTCGATTGACAGTTTTTCGGGTGAAATTTCTCAATGTTACCCTCATGAAAGAGGAAGCATTATTACATGTAATATATAATGTTTAGATCTGATTGAAGAAATATATTACTTTTCAATGATCGACAAGAGGGAATATGTATTCTTGTCGTGTCCTGCGCGAAATATTGCATTACGTGTACATCACGCCATGGTTTGGTTTTGCTTTACTTGAAATACAAAGAATTTTTAAGAGCATCGCAAACAGCGAAAAATAAACAATGCACACAGCTGGGAAATTATGCCGTACACAGATTATACATGCTACACTTGTATTTTAGTACGTGTGAAAGTAAATGAAATCCCTCTATCTTCTAGATCTTATTACAGAATCACGGGCTCTCTGTTCCCTTGAGTTGCTCGGATTACTTTATGTCTAACTAAAAGTAGCTCTCTTTTTTTTCTTGAAAACAAAAATCGTAATGAAGAAAAAACACCGTACGCCAATTATATCCCGTGTGGGTATTTTATTTCAGATATTTTCAATTCCGTTAGTTGCCGAACGAACGATGCCCGTTACGTGAAACACGTATAGAAGATTGAAGTTAATTCGCAATTATCGTATATATTTATCCTTACGTTTTATTTTGGATTGGTGCATTTATGCATTTGGTCAGAAAGAATGGCATAATGAAGCACATCATCTCATAAAGCTACTAAAAGGGGGATAGTTTCCTTCATAATCAAGTCAGATCGTCTTCTTTTCTTTCTTTACTTCGTCAGACAAATAATTTGGTCTACTGAAAGTTGAAATGAGATTGCTATCGGTAAATGATAAAATGTAGGTGAAATAATTTTTTCAGGTAAAATGTATTTGCCTGGGTTATTATCGTTATTTTAAGGTGAGTGTCCGGGTGGTGGCGCTCTCGCTTCTCCCCGCGGTTACTCGTGTTCTATCTCGGTGATCGGCGGTGGTTGTACAACGTTTGAGAGGACATGGTACTCACCCGCTCGGACACATGGGTTTCCCTCGGGTACTCCGGTTCCCGCTCACATAATGAACCCCTAGCGCCAGGATACCTTTTATGACACTACGTCACAAGATGGCGATTCAAATGTTTCGATAGATTTGTATTCCTACGTACCTCAGTGGGTAAGGTATCGGGTTACTGACTTACATATCCCGCGCGAGCTCAAACCCTGCAGTATCTTTTATTATACCCACACATTCTATTAAAGAAAGTTCGAGTATATTGTTGTTGTACCCTTGTCCATCCGTCCGTCTGTCACACTTTCTTCTTCCTCATTCAAAGAAGTAAACATATGATAGCTGGTGATCTGCAGAATCTATTGGTCGGTCCGTCCGTCTACAGATACATGTAGATAGATGGATGGATAGATAGAGAGATGCGTATACAATGTAGAGAGAGAGAGAGAGAGAGAGAGAGAGAGAGAGAGAGAGAGAGAGAGAGAGAGAGAGAGAGAGAGAGAGAGAGCCATTCAGATTAGATAGATTAGAAAGATAGATAGATAGATAGATAGATAGATAGATGATAGATAGATAGGATAGATAGATAGATAGATAGATAGATAGATAGATATAGGATAGATAGATAGATAGATAGATAGATAGATAGATGAAATTTATTCTTTACAGTTTATGAAGGCCCAGAGTGTCAATGTAATTATCAACTGAAGTGGTGTTCGTCTTGCTGGTAAATAATGTATGACTGGGTAACATTTCCCCATCACTTCACTTCTTTCTCAACAGAAAAATGAAAGCATTTTCGATAGATTTATGATCGTCTTACTTATTTATTGGTAAAGCTAAGTGTACGCGTTTGGAGTTATTATCATTTTACTTCATCTGATCCTTGCAGTATAAATGGCTTTAACATGAATTTGTAAATGTGTTTGTCAGTGATACTGTAATTGTGTAATTTGTGTTTAATGGTAATATAGACAACTCCACACTGCGTTACACCTCGGTGGTAAAGTATTTATTTCATTAAAAGGTGGAATGCTACACCAGAGAAAGTTGACGTGGGTGAAAAATAGAGGATATATTAAACAATATTTTGAAAATAAAAAGATTCAAATTCACTCAATTTCGTCAAAAAATGCAGTTTTAGTTGAAATCAAATTGATAAAAAAAAATTAAAACCCTGCTTGAATCGAACCCACGACCTATAGTTCAGAAGGCAACGCGCTAACTCACTGAGCTACTCAGCTAGGCATTTAAAATAATTCTGATAGTGATATTTTCAACCATGCTTCGAAAGGAAGTCAGCCATTATGACGATGTAGAGATCTACCTCAAGCATGTTACATAAACATGTTGAGACTGAAATAAAATTACACTTAGTAATGGGCATATGAAAATTAATTCGATGCACATTATGCTTATAAACATGTACATATATGTGGAAAAAAAACTACCTCCACCATGGATTTATTTGGAAGGGACAATGCTTCCAATGGGATTGTCGTAGCTTTTCACCCACAGCTTAAATGAATAGATATAAAGTTTTATTTGGAATCATACATTTAGGTACCGGTATGTAAAAGTGGGATGTTTACATGGTGGAAATTTCTGCTTGGGACCAGTAAAGAGGTATATCGATTTACACTGCTCTCTAAAACCTTACAGTCAAGTCGATGTTATTCAGTTTGTTGTCTCAACTATACCAGAAAGAGCGGGTCTTACAATTTGCCTTTTTATACGTTAAAAAAGCGAAATTAACTTACTACCGATATAGAATAACGATGCTTTGATTTTATGCTGTCATTGTCTTCGTATAGAGTTGTTGATTGGAATTAAGTCTTAATGCATTTACTATACAGGAGACTTTTGATAAAACGTTTGGACAATGTGGTTGTTCGGTGCAGGTACGTGTTTTCACGAAAATTTAAAGTCATTGACTATTTCTACTTAAAATCGAAAATTTGTTTGCAGAAAACATGGTATTTAAAAAATAAATAAATTTCAGTCTTAGAAGATTTAGCCAGTCAAGCTAAGTATAGGTATTTACATTGTACAAGTTCGTGTGAGTAGAGTTAAGAAGTTTTGTGATGACGTCTTTGAATCTATAGTGTTCAATAATTCATTAGCTGTCGCTTACTTCCTTGATGACATTACTTTGAACCTCATCACGTAATGATATCAATATGTTCATTAAATACACACAGGTAATGCTGTAGTGGTATTATAGTGGTGACGAGTACTTTTCTTTATTGTAAGCATCAGGGATATCGTGTATGTACCGAATACGATATTCGGGTGACACGTACATGTACCTGATGCATTTGTCAAGAGTAAGAAAAACAAAACGGAACTAGTCCATGTATATCCCGAATATTGTCTAGATTTTTATTTTACTCATTGAAATTCGCAAATTGCAGTTTTAAAGAAGTACATATACGAGTCTTACAATATGCTTTACTAAATGTACAAATAAAGTATGCTAGGTTTGACGTAATTATTCCTTAAAATATTCAAAATTATAGTACATGTACTTGTAGATGTAAACTTCCATGGAAGGTTTTAGAAACCTTGCGTGAATTTTCTTTAATTGCAAATATATCTAATCGGGTACTTCTAATGTGTTAATCGTTTTTAGGATCGTTTGTAGTAAATATGTGTATACGTCATTCAATCCCAAGCTTATTTCTTATGATTGATATAGAACATCATTTTTAAAACAGGAATTAATATTCTGTCAGAGATCTAAAAGATCATTTTGATATCCTAATTGACGATCTTGCAGTTGAACGACTGATTTATCGGTATTTGGTGCGGGCCACCGTATTGAAGCATGATATATTGATAATTGATTGCTGTGTTTGTCAGAAATGTGCAAAAGAGCAATGATTTTGAATTCCGCATGACTTAGCAATTATCTCAAGTTTAAAAGAGCGATGCCCTTCGAACAATTTAACTTGCATAATATTTAATAATACATGACGGATGTTTAAATTTAGTTGTTCGACGCCTTTCCCGGATAGTTAATCAAAAAAATGGTATTCAGTTACTTGTGATCAAGAGCTGTTATTCATATTTTTGTTTTTGTTATTTGACAGCAAGGCGTTTGCAACAGAACCCGAAGGTCGTTCGGATTTTTGTTTTGTTGAATCCAATACCTGATTTGATAGCACGGTTTTTTCTGGCGAGAAAAGAGGCTTACTTAGATTGAAATAAATGCTTGAAAAGGAGACAGATTTTATTCCTTGCCTATTTCCTTTTTAAAAATAGTATTGGTAGTATTACTTTGAAATTTAGCGATGCTTCTATCTTAAAAGTGATGTTCTGTACATGTAGCAGTATAACTCTGAAGCTTAGCGATGCTTCTGTTCTTCATCTGCCCATAATCTGGCGACATGAATTATATGCATCGAATAATTACAAGTATGATGATATTCGAAACATTTTTTAAGCGTTCAATGCATTATTTGAAATATGGAATGGTATTTCCATATGCTTCTAATCCACGGAAGAGCAGAGAGGCGAAAGTGCTCTGGACGTTAAGTGTTGCTTCTATGCCGAGGACTTGTTTAATTTAATCAATCAATATATATCAATCAATCTATCCCATCTTTCCATCCATTTTTATATTTATGTATCTATCTAATCCTAATCTCAGTGAGATTCGTCGAGGCTAAATATTTGGACTGGTCGCCTCTTCTGAATCTCAAACCAGTGTCACACAAAGTGATTTGGGAAATCTTGCCTCAACTTCGGCCGCTTATTGCGATTAAAATGGCTTAAAATGAGTTTCTTGCCCGCTTCAGATTTTCATCTTAGACATTCTACTAACTCCCTATGAATATAAAATTTGCATTTCTTACCTTTACATAGTTTTAAATCCCAAATTAAATCAAGTTGGTTATTTTTACATATATTTTGTGCTTTCTCAACACTGAAGAGTTCCACCAATTGATAATGTGTACTATTAACTAGTCTTGAGGTACAGAACTGTCTACAAATGTTTTCAGACAGACTGGTTGAAATTTATGCATTTTTCTATTTGTTAATTTTGATTTTCATGATTTTGAAATGCTTCGTGATAAAGAAAGTCATTTAAAAGTAAAAGATAGAGCGGTTTGTATCTCAAGAATATGAATTACATAGTACAGACTATCAATTTGGAACTCTTCAGTGTTCAGAAAGCACATAAAATTAGGTGAAGATAACCAACTTGATTTAATTTGGGATTTAAAACTATATGAAGGTAAGAAAAGCGTGTTTTATAGTGATAGGGAGTTACATGTAGTAGGATATCTAAGGTGGTCTGAGATTCGGAAGAGGCGACCAGTCCAAATATTTAGCCACGACGAATCTCGCTGAGATTAATCTAATCCATCCATCCACCATCCGTCATTGAAAAATTTAAGATAACACTCATATTCATAGATGTTGTCTAAAATATTTCATTTACCACAGCTGTGACAGATTAGTGATAGAATAAGTGATAATTTATAATTCTAAAAATATGCATATCTTTATCACGTTATAGATGTAGTGTGAATGGGTTACCCATTTTGTTGACTCTTTTCTACAATGAACCATCAGTGATAATTGCCAAATATTTTCTGTTTTGAAAATTTATCTCCAAACCATCTTCAAATCATGTTTCCAAAGAATTAACTGAACCTCACTATTGTTTTGTATATTTTCAGGAAACCAAACACTGATTACTTCTTGGATACTGCATCATTAACATACATTCCACAATAATGAGTTTCTCAGAGTCGCGCTGCTTTAAAAGTGTGTATCGGTGCTTGTGTTTGCTTTCATCCATATCAAACATTGTTTCCACTATGTTGAACTACAGTGCTGAATCACCGCCACCGTACCTCTCAGTTACAAACATATCCTACACAGTACCACAGGCTCCCAATACTTCAGTGACGTCAGACATTGACGTCGTGGCGGAATTTTTGAAAATAGTTGCAAAATATGAGCAAAATAAAGAAACTTGTAAAGCAGGGACGCAATTTAATTTGGGGAAAGGGGTGATCAAACAGTATGGAAAGAACCGTTTCAAGCAGCAAGCGTTAGTAGCTGTCAACAGAGCAAACTTTCTAACGAGAATTTGGCAGGAAGCGGAACCGCAGGTTCTGAACTCGGAATACCTCTTTTATACTCAAGTTCGCAATATTGTGGAGGGCGATGATGAGATTTTTGCAGCAGGGAATTGTTATGACTGGATGGAGTTTAAAGACTATTATTTATTTTGTCCTTACGCTTACCGACAAGAGGATGGTAGAATAAATGTGAAAGATTTATCCGTGGAATATGACTACTTAGGAAATACGTCAGAGTTCTTTTACTCGGCCAGAGTAAACGCTGGAAAATTAGAAAATTTTAATTTTACAAATGGTAAGTATATAAATATCAATTTTTACTCTCTGATAAAACTAACTCATAGATAATTTTACAGATCTATATTCACCAGAATAGAAATACTGGTGGCACGAAAGCTAATAAATTCTGTTAATCTTATTCATGGCGTATATTCCATGATTTGAATCACTGTTGATGGTTAACTAATGGTATAATGATTCATTAATGCAGATTAGAGTTGCGTGTATAGAGGCATTCTGCGAGTAACAAATATTAAAGGCAATGCCAATTNTAATGCAGATTAGAGTTGCGTGTATAGAGGCTTTATGCGAGTAACAAATATTATAGGCAATGCCAATCATATTGCACTTTAAAAGAGAGCCGATCTGTAGTATTGACCAGTTGTCGTGTGTGGTCTATATATGATGATACATGTATATTATGGAACATGATTAGGTAGAGAATGCTTAACAGCAACAACTGAAGTTTATTTGACCTCGTCCTGGATTGAGTTTACATATAGGTTTGTACATATTCAAAGCTATATTCAAAGCTGTTCGTTCATACATACATGTACATTAATGATAAAAATCCTTAGCATTTGAATAATATCTCCCTAGCCCGGAACAGTATTTACTGTAGATTACCTCTCACGAGAAACGTGGGGAGGGGATGGAAATGTTTTGATTAAATTTGGACATTTGTGGATAGCCAAGAATTTTACTAACATAAAACCGTCGTTGCCTGCTTCGTGGTCCTTGGGATTATGGCTTAGACGGGGCACTTCACAGATTGAATAGGCAAGAGTGTGAAGATGGAATACTAGAATCTCCGTTCTTTTCATAGAATCGTGTAGTTTTTTATATGTAAGCAATATTTCATTCAATACTTGACTGATTTGTTTCATACCTTTGTAGACTGTCATTTCCTACTAGATTTGACTACGGTAATCCCGTTTACTTTATTTCGACTAAGGGCCCACGGCGGGTGTGTGACCGGTCAGCAGAGGATGCTTACTCCTCCATGGCACCTGATCCTACCTTCGCTTTTGTCGGAGGTCCGTGTTCGCCTACACGCGATTTTGTATATGTTTTTTGGATTATGATTACGTTTGACACAATGTTAACTTCGCCTTTTTGTATGCAAAGCAATCTTTATATAAAGAAAAAGATGGTATGAATTTGAGTGCTGTATCTTACTTGTAACTAAAAACTGACATTAAATTTTTGCTCACCATTAGAAATAACTTAGTTAAAGCAAATTAAACCTTAAAAATGCAAAGACAAAATTTTGCTCAAAACGTGTCCATGTCCTTTTAAAAGACAGTCATTTGGCGTGAACAAATTACATGTATCATCTATAATGAAGAGAAAGGAAAATGCAGCTGGTATTGGTGTGACAAAAAACTCGCAAACCACAGAACACGGAAAATCTTGTACAATAATTAAACAAAAAAATAACGTGTCTCCAAATCAGATCATGCAGATATATGTAAAAGGTCATAGAAACATCCAGTCCATTCACAAGTACATCAGCATCAATGAAAATCAACACAGGAATATTCCCGACATACTTCCAACCCAATGCCCCAAATGAACCCGAGATTCGCTGCATACCAATTTAATCACAAATACCCCGTAAGAAACACAATAATCTCGTGAACCAGACGCTCGGCTATCTCCGTAAATCGACGAGCAGAGAGTAGGGTAAACACTCCGGGCTGCGTTTCAAGGTCGTAGGGCTCGGTAGCGCTACGATCTTGAACGGCATTGCATAGCTAGCCCTGACGTACATAGTGTAGCGTAACAAGCGTACCATACATGCGTTCAAGATACTAGTCTAGCCTACGTAGCTAGCCGCTACGATCTTGAACACAGCCCTGATAACGTTTGTAACGTCAGAACGAGGTTTACCAAAATTTCGGTATTTCATTAATTTGATTGATTCACCACACCTCCAATTAACGACTATCGAAGAAAAAAACGTTGCATTTAAACCTAAGAACTTACAATTAGAGTGTTTAAAAATGTTGGAAAGAAAATTATTTATTTGTGTTCTACGTTGTAAACGTATTAAATTACCAATTACTTAGAGCAAAGTGAAAGCACGATTTCAGCTGACAGCGATCGCAGTTTTTCTGTTACAGTGGTAATTTCCCCATTAGTATCACTAATGAAGGATCAACTAATTACCATCAAATCTTTCGAAATTAACTATGTTTCTGTCGAAGAGATTCAAACCGAAATCAAATTAGCGCTCCCTAGCGAACAGTTAATATCGCGAGACTTTGCTCGTCGAAGATTTGCGGAGCACCACGAGTGTCTGGTTTAACGAGATTAGAAACACAAGCACATCTGGAAGTTCCATGACCATCTATGTCACATGAGACATAATTTCCTGAATGGCAAGTCAATGTCTACATGCTTGGTCCACTCCTACATGTACCATCCACCTTTGCAGGAAGTAATCGTTCGCCTATCTTATAGGAAGTACTTCCTTCACCTATCTTATAGGAAGTAATCCTAAAGTATGCAATAGGTTAATTAACTTTTGTGCGAATGCAGCATCATTAGGAGAGGGCTGACATATAGGTTCATCCTGCTGCCCAATCCCATCAGTAT
>CAJDSM010037474.1:4686-18401 GCA_903981925.1 Ostrea lurida
GGCTGAGAAGTTTAAATTTATGGACTTTTTTGAAATTGAAGCATAAGCATAGCACTGTTTTTGAAGGGGGGACTTCTTAAAGTAATGTGACAAGCCAAAAAAAAGGGGGGGGGCACATACACACTGCTCTGTACTGAAGGGGGGGGGGTTCTAAAATATGTGACAAGCATAAATTGAATAAATAAATAATTAAAAGGCGAATACACACTACTCTGTTTTGAATGATGATGGGGCAAACTTTTAAATTTGACAAGTAAATTGAAGGGGAAAAAGACAAAGAAACACTGTTCAGTTACCACTAAACTAGTAATTCATTTATTATTTGTCAAACCAATGTGGTTTTTTTTTATGCTTCGTGAAGTTAAATCGAGGCTTGTAGAACTTACAGTGAACTGTACAACGGGTGCTTGATTAATCCAATTTCTTTAATCATATATCAATCATCACCTTTCTATTCAGACAAAACTGTGCCGACATCAGGAATTCTGCACGGGATTAAAATGCTTACCTGTGGCTCAGTAGAGCGGAACCGTCGCGACAAGATATATTCACACACAAAGCGTGCACTCCTAGACTTGACACGGTCAGGTGGTTGTTTCCGGCTAGAGGCCCACCTGATTAAGACATAGGTTGAACAAATCTACGCACGATTAAGACACCAAAGATATAAATGACGATTGTATCACCTCCAATTAAATTACCTTTGTGATTGGTTGTAACATATAAAAGTTATAGAACGTGGAATTTACAGTTAATCTACATTGCATGTAATGTAATACAAAAAGGCGAAGTTAACATTGTGTCAAACGTAATCAATAATCTGATGTTTTATGTGTTACAATTGTAGTATCGCACAATCTTATTGTGCAAAGTCATAATCTTTGCAACGTGAATTCTTGATGGCGTTGTCTGCCAGTAAGCAAAGACTCACGGCGGGAGCATTTCGCTCCTGAGAGGAAAAGTGAACTTATGAATGCAAACTTAACCATACATCATTAATATATCTGAGCATTGATGCCCTTTCAGTGATGAACATCAATCGTTTTCTGCAATTTTGTCTAATAAATTACTGATACTGTATTTCATGTTTAAAGACAGCATTTCGTAAATTCTATGGTCTTTATAACAATTAGTTTACCAATATGACCTATCATTGAGTCAAATGCTGTCTATTGTGTTTCATAACCATTGTTAAGCCGTTTTCACACATGATTTGATTACGGACTGTTCCGTTTACCTGATCAAGACTATGGGCTCACGGCGGGTGTACAGGTCAACAGGGGATGCTTACTCCTCCCAGGCACCTGATCCCACCTCTGGTGTGTCCAGGGTCCGTGATTGCCAACTCTTTGTTTTGTATATATTTAGACTTACGAGATTGATCACTGTTCGTTATCTTTGCCTTTACATTGAAAAGGTATTGAGAATACGATCAATATGAGGAAAAAATATTTAGTATTTTGAAATTTTTTATTTCGCAAAATTTCTAGTCATCATATCATAGAAATATAATCGTATACTTTAATATTCTAATTTTAAAACTTGTTGGAATGTTTTAGTTACTCAAAGACATTGTAATTTGTGATTTTAAAAACGAAGATCAAATGTTTACAACACTTTTACTTTTTATCGATGAATAAACAATCGGAGGCTTTTTTATGTTTATTGTCTTTAAAATCAATTTATGCAATGCATTAGATTTAATGTATAATTGTTTTAAAAATCATTATCCTTAATTCTATGCAATAATATAGCTTTGAAGTGTTTTTAATGATCAACATGAATTTTCTGGACAATAGGATGTAACATGTTTTATAGGCTATGTTTAAAAATCGTGACTATTTTAAACTGCACAAATTTCCTACAATGGCAATTTGAATTTCCATTATTTAGAGATACCAAAGAAAGATTACATGTATATCTATGACGACAGGTGTTGTACTTCCGGTTTGGGTCTCCATTCAAAAGGTGAGGCCTGCTGATGAACTATAAAGATATAAGAGCTCTGTAGAATATGTACTGGTTCATGCAAACAAACGTGACCATTCTCATCAGTTCTAAATGGAGAATCGATAAAGCTGGGCAAAAACTAACCCCTGATGCACCAGAGGTGGGATCAGGTGTCTAGGAGGAGTAAGCATCCCTGACGACTAGTCACACCGCCGAGCCCATTGCAGGTAAACAGAGTAATTCGAGTCAAAATCGGTGTGTGTGAGAACGTATAACAATTGCTATGAAAACGTAGACAGCATTTGACCCAAAGACAGGCTGTATTGATTAAATTCACTTGTAATCCGTTTACTTTATTTCGATTTGGGCTCACGATTGGTGTGACCGTTCAGCAGAGGATGCTTACTCCCCCATGGCACCTGATCCTGCCTTTGCTTTTGTCGGAGGTCCGTGTTGCCCTACACTCGATTTTGTATGTTTTTGGGGGGATTATGATTACGTTAAACATATTATTAACTTCGCCAATTTATTGTTTATAACAGCCATAATATTTGCAAAAACGTTACAGTTGCAACCCTTGCAACATCCCCTTCTTTGACAATAGCTAGCCTGCCTCGATTTATAGATTGACCATATGCAGAACAAGCTCTTGCGTGTCGAATAAGATGAGAGACATAGATACCACATGCAGATGATGATGAATGTCAGATGATGATGGAATGTCACATAAAAACGGGAAGTTGGTGATGGAGAAGCGGAAGTCATCCCGCTTGTCAAAAAGTTGGGTTTTTAGCAATATTGCAAGGATGACAGGGTATGTTTACTCCTCCTGGACACCTGATATATCACGTGGGTCTGTGTTTGCCCAGATCATAATTTGATGAGATTGATCACTGTTATCTTCACCTTTCCATAGTAGATATTGCTAGCCATTATCTAGATTTACACCGATGAACTCAAAGTCTTCTACATCATACGTTAGTAATGAAAATATGTGATACTAATTTTAGTGCACCTATGCGACATATTTCGAAAAATAATTTTTCATCAGCGATGCAACAAACTAATAGCTCAACTTAATAACGTATAAAATGGCAAAGTGAACAATGTGTTAAACGTAATCATAGTCCCAAAAAACATATATAGAATTGAGTGCAGGCAATACGAACCTCCGACAAAAGCGAAGGCAGTATCACGTGCCATGGAGGAGTAAGCATCCTCTGCTGACCGGTCACACCCGCCGTGAGCCCGTCGTCGAAACAAAGTAAATGGGGTACCGTCGTCAAATCTAGTACTAAAATAACAGTCAACAAAGAGTATGAAACAAATCATCAACATATGACTTAGTGATAATTTGTAATCGCAAACAAGGTCATTATAGCGACCGTAGAATTTGCGAAATGATGACTTTAAACGAGATTCGTTATAGCTCTGCAACATCAACTTTTTGATAGTAGTTGGCCTCGCTTTAAAAAGTCCTCATACGCATGGCATGCCCTTGCGTATCGAATCAACTGAGAGACATACAGACTTTAAGCAGATGATAGTGGTACATTACTACATAGAAAAGGAAAGTTGACGATTGCAAAGTTAAAGTCATCACGTTTATTAAATCATAATGTAGTTGTCAGCCTGCCATTAGAGTCAATATTAAGTAAACTATCCAAATATAAGCAATCTTTCAGATTGATGACTTCAGTTTAACCATCGACAGTTTTCCATATTCATTTAGCAATATTCATTGATCATCTGCAAATGTTGTTGAAGTCTCAACTGATTCGATACGCAGGAGCATGTTCTGCGTAAATCAATTTTGAAAACGGAAACAGGTAAGAACTTGCTTATAGGTTTCAACGATCTCAATAAAGTCAGCATTTTTCAAGTTATATGATCATAATGAGAGCAAACGGCCAACCAGGGATTGCACTGGTATCCTGGGTACCAGTTAAGCAGGGATATGCTAAAAATATGCTCTTTCTTACTTGTCCAGAGACACATCTAAATGAATTGCCACGATGTAGAAAGTAATGATAAATCGGATACATAATTGAAGACCTTTTCCCATAATAACAATATGTTTTATTAATATATGTATAACATACAAGATTGTGTTGTGTAACACCCTTATAGTCCCGGGTTAGCTGCTACTTGTTCGTGGTGGGAATCTTTTGTACCAAACTCTGGAATCTGCAAAAGTAAAGATGAAGATCATTAACATTTAATCTATCAAAGAACACAACATTAATAGTAGACACAATACGCCCCCTGGACAGACCAGAGGGGATGACAAATGCTATACATGTATATAAAGATCATGAATCTAGATGTAGATGTTCGTATAGAAACAACTTAGGATCTAAGTGTTATTATTGTTATAGTGTAACTGCATTTCCAACATTTTGTAAAAAAAAAAAAAAAAGTCATGTTATTAAAATGTTTTATTTACTAACATCTACTATAAGATACTGATTATCGTTATACTCATTATTGTATTAATTTTGAAAGACTTTGGAAAATGGATGATAAAACTAATTTCACTGATTGAAATATTAGTAATTTTTTGTAAGACGTACGAGTACAGATAGGTGTAGTGGAATAATTTAATTGTAATACGTACGATATATCAAAGGCGGATCCAGCGCAGGGTGCCCCCCCCCCCCCTTGAATTTTTTTGGGTTGAAATCTTGTGGGTACAACAAGCATTTAAAGAATTCGTCAGCTTCCGGGACTTCGCTCCCTGGATCCCCACCAGGGCTTTGCCAGACCCATTGGCTTCAACGCAGCCCCATGCGCCCTGCATTCTACCCCCCCCCCCCCCCGTCCCCGTTATGAAATTCCTGGATCCGCCACTGGATGTATATATAAGAGTCGTGAAAATTTGATTAAGATACGCACGATGTGTAGATAAAATTAGTGGAATAACTTGATTGTGAACGTACGATGTGTAGCTAAAATTAGTAGATAACTTGATTGTGATACGTACGATGTGTAGCTAAAATTAGTAGAATAACTTGAATGTGATACGTACGATGTGTAGCTAAAATTAGTGAATAACTTGATTGTGATACGTACGATGTGTAGCTAAAATTAGTGGAATACTTGATTGTTACGTACGATTGTAGCTAAAATTAGTAGAATAACTTGATTTGATACGTACGATGTGTAGCTAAAATTAAGTAGAATAACTTGATTGTGATACGTACGATGTACAGATGAGAGGACACAGGTAGTGGAAAACGTTGTCTGCGTGCACAACCACTGTACACTGGGATTCACAGGCCGCTTCCGTGGGATCAGATCCCAAAGTACCGACGAGAGAGTCCACGATCAAGCTGACTTCTGGGTTATTTAACAAGGCTGAAAAGGGAGTAAATATCAAGTAATAAAGGCTTTAAAGGGTTCAGATATAGTAAATCAAAATATACGAATACAAGCTGTGATTAAATATATATTTTTAACCTTGGTAAATTAATGTACCGAAGTTTGAACCATAGTATGGGTTTACTCAAATTTCAAATAGTGATTTACGTTATCCTTTTGCTAGCTATAGTCATTTGACTTCTTACTCTAATTTCAAACTTTTGCATTTTAAAAAGAATGTCAATTTTTAAGATTGTTCGCGCTTGAAGGGTTGATGCCATTAACCATTGTTTAAAATACCCTACTTGTGGGCGTGTCCATACTTTACGTAAACAAGGAAAACTTTCTTCACCGTTGTTCGCCTTTCCAGACACGCGATATGTGTTTACACACACCTATTTTATTGATTTAAGGAATGAAGCTAATTTTGACTTAGGTTATGCTATATTATCTAAATTGGTAATGTTTACGCTTTATTTTCCGCGAAGCGAATTATTTGAAGCGTAAACTGCACCAGGCTTGATTATATCGCATAACCGAGGTCGAAATAATTTCATTCCTAATAAATTACATTTAACGTTATGTGATAAATAACTTGCAAGAAAATTAGGATTTTTTTATGAGGCGGACGAAGTTTGCCGTGGCATAAAAGTAAAAACAATACCTTTAAATGCATTTTGACGTCATTCTATGACGTCATGTACTTTTGCCAGAAGTTGTTCAGCACTCAAAACGCAGAGCATTATGGGTATTTTGGGTATAATGAATGTTGGTAAAGTCAAATGAACCAATCAAATGGAGTGTTACAAGTACAATTAAATAATGCGAAAATCGAAGGATGCTTACAGTCCACAAGGAATCTCTTGGATGGGTTGGCTGCTGGCTGGTCTAGATGAACCTTGGATACAAGCTGTTGAAAGCTAGAACAACAAAATGATATTGCAACATCGCACGAAATGTTTGTCAGAAAGATTAACAAGTGGATATATGTGTAACATATATATACATCGACCACTGCAAAATCATTTATTTTCGTGAGTTTAAACTTGACTTCGTGGTTTTAACTAACAAATCAAGCCTTGAGCAAAACGTATGATAGAAATATTTCGAATACATTCGTATCCTTTCCATCAGTTATAAATGGCATTTGTTTTGTTATCATTCACGAAAAGAAGAGAAATATATTGAAGGGGAAAACACGCCATGTAGCGGGTTTTATGAGCGAGTGTAAAGTGTGGCGATTTTCTAGGTCATGGATGTGCAAATATTCTTTGCGGAAAATATTTGTCGGATATGGAATTCCCAAGCACGACAATTCATAAGCATTGTAGTGTTTATAATTTATGTGTAAAGCGTTTTACTTTTGCCCGAAACAACTAAAAAAAAAACCTAGAAGTTTATTTACGATTAATCTACCTCCCAAGCTAAAGAGTGCAACATGTACCGTTGACAATTGCTATACAGGGTTATCTTTCTTGCGAAAATACTTCGCTTAAATTTTAGATTTAAAAATTTGGCCGTGTTATACGAAACCGCTAAAAAATCCAAAATTACCACACCGAGAAAATTTCTGCCGGCTAAAGGGAAGACATATATAACATGAATATCATATAATTTTGTTTTATTGCATAGATATTCTACTTACGAAGTGCAGATGAATGGACACAAATGATGCATCACGCTGTCGGCGTGCATCATGACAACACACTCATTTTCACAAGCCTTCTCTGTAGGATCTGAGCCGAGGACAGATACCAAGCTGGATACCAAATCGCTGACCTCGGGGTTATGTAGAAGAGCTTTAAATAAAGAAATCCCCAAATCAACCAAACACAAACAAGCACAGAAACATATAAATCATAACCATCAGCTTATCTTGTTACACAGACGCTTGACTTTTTTGAAAAATTCATGTTGTAGTTATGGAAAAAGAAATCAATATTTAATATATGATTGACAAAATTTGAAAAATATTATTTTTCATATTATCAGTTTTGTGTATACCAATGGCTGATATAAGTAAAATTTATTTTTTCATAACTTTTATCATTATCTACATAGCCGGGTTATAATAGGTCCCGAGTAACAAGGCGATTAAATGAGGTCCTTCGGACGAGACTAAACAAAAACCCGAGGCCCCATGTTACAGCTGGTGTGGCACGATAAATATTCCTCCCTATTCAAAAGCCATAAGCGCCGTGCATAGGCCAAAATTTACAGCCCTTCACCAACAATGGTGACGTCTCTATATGAGTGAAAATATCTCAAGCGGGACGTAAAACAATTTATCACACAACTGTACTGTTTCCGGGTTCATAACAAGGGTTTGGAAAAACGATGAACTCGTAGCTGGGGTTCATAGAAGTGAAAATAAATGCAACAGAAATTTCAAGCTTCTTCAAACCGTGACACTGCAGACGACGTCACAATCGAATTGACGATGTCAAACAATAACAAAGCGAGAAAGTAAATCAAAATATGCGCTTAATGATAGTTGTGTGATAAATAGAATCTTATACACGTGCTTAATTAATGGAATCTGAAATTTATGAAATTCGTTACCGGATTTAAATATTTTCTTCGCCAAGGCTAGGGAAATATTAAAATTAAATCCGGTAACTCATTGCATAAATTCCATATGCCGTAAGCACTCATTCAATATCCTCTAAATACACTTGATACTCATTCAGTTAGACTACTTATTCAATTGGACTACGGATGGATAAAGAAAAATATCCCCTTAATGACTTCCTGTCGACCAAAATTCTTTTTAGCTGAGGAGGTAACGTGTTGTGATGTTGAATACTGATAACGCCTGTGTTGCTATTATAAGGCAATTCGTATAACTCACTGTCGAGCAAGAATCTTTTTTGCACAGGGGGTACGGTGGTGGTGTGATGGGTGCCGCCGATGATGGCTTGTGCTCTAGTATGAAACAAAAATAAATAACATCAATGTATATTCTACTATTTCAAATCAGACCAGGGACAACATAATAAATTTACACTTGCGGGTCCATTTTGCAAAAAAAAAAAACTCGCACAAATTAAGATGAAAAATACTTCTCAGAATAGATTCATAGCAGCAATATTTTGACTTCAGATGTATAAGTATGAAATTGAAGGTTTTAGTATCAAATTTTTTTTTTCAATTATATACAGTCGAATTTCGCTATCTCGAACTCGATGAGACCGAAAAAAAGGTATCCATGGATTCGAGATATCAAGGGTAAAATACTTAAAGAATTGGTGGTTGGGACTTCCAGATCAATTCAACATAGCTATGGTATTCAAGATATCTAAGTTCAAGATATCGAGGTTCAATTGTATATATTTTCAATCAATTAAGTGCTTGTTCTTGTAAAACTTCTAGTAAAACCGTAACATTGACCGTTATAAACGTACGAGTGACAGAGGAAAGGACACATGTGCTGGAACACAGATGTGGAGTCTTTGATCAGCGTGTGGCACTCACTCTCGCACAAAACCTCGCTCTCGTCAGATGAGAGAGTTGCGACGAGTTGATCAATGATTTTGGCTGTTTCTGCGGTGTTCAGGAAATCTAAAAAGTCAAATTAGAGGGGAGTGTGAACATATTAACTGTACAGTAGTTTTCAAGATTCGTGTTGATCAATGTAAAGGCAAAGATAACAATATCAATCTCGCAAGTAATCTCGTAAGTTCCAAACAGAATACAAATTAAGAGTTGGGCAAACACGGACACCTGGACACACCTGAGTTGGAATCAGGTGCCTAGGAGGAGTAAGCATCTCCTGTCGACCGGTCAATATCATATTATATCGTTTCCAACATTAATTTCGATGTGTTTCATTTATGCGTATGTCATTATAATTACCACACTACAACTCCAGAATATTTCACACTGAATAATCATATATGCAAAAACATATTAATGAGATATATGACAGTACTAGATAGTAGATACTGATATTTCCAATATAGACGACATGTTTCAAAGTATTGAACAATTTCACTATATATGTAATAATATGCTATGGTTATTTTTCGGAATGGTGAAAGTTACTTGATAATTAAATCCTCGCTAAAATGTATACTTATACGGTATTTGTTTTCAGCGAACTGGTGTGTTACTACACTTTAAATATCTTCAATTAAAGGTGTTTTAGAACTTACTTCCTATAACCAGGCGTTTTCCGGTTGCGGTGGGATCAGTATTGGGGCTATGAAGATGTTTCAAGGCCTCTTCAGCTCTGCAAAATGTGCATGTAGTTGTAATTACCTTCTAAAACTATAGCATCATGTTAAACATCACTAAATATTGAAAATACTTGTTTTTAGATTACATTAATGTAAAGAAAAAGATAACTAACAGTGATCAATCTCGTAAGTTCCAAACAGAATACAAAAACAAGAGTTTGGCAAACACGGACCCCTGGACACACCAGAGTGTCTAGGATCAAGTGATCAAGTGCCTAAGAGGAGTAAGCTTCCCCTGTTGACCGGTCACACCCGCCGCGAGCCCATAGTCTTTATCAGGTAAAAGTTTTGGAGCCAAACTTAGAAACATTTTCATAGCATATGACAAAGAAAGCAAACTAAAACTAATCCATATGAAGGAGAGGGTGCCAATTTGACTCGGATAGTCTATTCAAATTCTCGATGGCTTTAGTCGAGCGATAGTCGAGAACTTGTGTCAGTTTTACCATGTACATTTTACCGTTTTCCCATCGCGAGAGTGGATATCGTTATGTTTACAGACCGACATTGAAGCTCAAATGATTTATTTGATCATGAACATATAAAAACTGGTCTGATTTTAAACTTGCATGATTTTTACTCACAAAAACCACTGAAGTGTTTAGAATTTATAAACATTACTTTAAAAAAGACCATTTTTAACAAACACACGACTATGCAAACAGTCGATGACCAATATGACCGAATGATTGTCGAGTACTAGTTGACACCCCAAATATCAAGACATTTACTTACGAGTGGCAAAGGAAAGGACACAGATGTTGGAACAAAGATTGCTGGTTACTGATGAGTGTGTGGCATTCTGTTTCACATACAGCCTCGTTATCATCAGTAGCGAGTGTTTCCACAAGTTGGTCAATTACTTTGGTAGCCTCTTGGCTATTCAAAAATGCTAAAAGAGAAAAATAATGAGAAATGTACTTTACATTCTCTATTGTATGGGATTCTTATTTTCGTTAGTCTATACCAATTTGGGGGATCCATACATTGAATAAAGCTTTGAATTCTTTCAAAATTCCATCACCAACTAAATTTAACGTACTACATATATTTTGACCTCTATCCCTGGTCACTCAGATTTGTACATGTTTAGTATTTGGAACATAGATAAACATTGACAAGTGCTATTCCATTCAATAAGGATCACCGAAGTAGTTGTTTAAAACGGTAAAGAGAACAATTGCATTCTTAAAGAAATATCCCCAATATATCACTGATTACAGGATGTAATTCTCGTATCTTCACTGGTGCCTGCAGTCATGTGTGACTGCAGAGCGTGTACAGTGTGTTTTTATTCAATGCATTTGAGATTATTTCATGTGGGTTTTTTTATTATTAAGTGGTAGCATTTAAAGTAGCATAAACTGTAACTGACGGTACCTTTAGACTATCCCAGCATGCAACAGTTAACATCTACCGATAAAACGGATGTAGTTCTTGAGATTAATTAAGATCTGATTATGAAATTCGCAAAGTAAACATTGAGAGCATTAACCGCCATAGCCTCAGATGCAATCGTCATACTCGGACATGGAAACGATTGTTGCGGATCATAATCAGATTGCTGAGGTCAAGGTCATAAAAAGAAAGAAATTGATGTGAATTATCACTCATTTTGTTTGTTTTAAAATATTGCATTGTGTCATGAATGACTAGAAGTACTTTAAGTGTAACAAAGTAGCAATAAAGCAAGTCTTCCACTTAAATGTAAAGGCAAAGACAACGAACAGTCATCAACCTCGTAAGTCTCAAATAGAATACAAAAACAAGATTTGGGCAAACACGGACCCCTAGACACATCAGAGGTGGGACCAGGTGCCTAGGAGGAGTAAGCATCCCCTGTTGACCGGTCACACCCGCCGTAAAATATTGTGGAAGAAGTTTCTTTGATATTGGCATGCCAAATTGTTTACAAATATGGCGTAGTGTCTGTCTTCCGCATTATATTCCGAACTAGTAATATCTGAGTTCAAAATGAATGCACATCGGAGATTACAAAGCGGAATTACTATAATTCATAACTTTTTTGCTAATTTCACGAGCTGATTGCCTAACATCCATTCTGATTCAATGAAATTATATTTATATGCATTTATTCACCACTATGCCATTCTACTTGTTCTCTTATTTTTTTTCAATTGTTTTAACGTCAGTAACAGCTTGTATTGCTTTAAAGTGATATTTCATGAGGGGTTTTTGTTGTTATTGGGTTTTTTTATATATAAAAATACAGTATCTTAATATGTTGAACTGTATATACTCACAATCGAAAACTAATCTTTTTTGAGGAGCTGTAATAGAAAATAAATATAGTGAGATTTCGTATGTTCAGAAATTGCTCTGAGTTGTTAAGCAACCAGATGTTTACTATGTATTGTCAGTCGGAAATATATGAAAAGATCTAATTAGTACAAGCATAATTTGTGGGGGGAGGGGGGACTCCAAAAGTCAAAGATGTGTAAGAATGCCAACTTATGTTTAAAATTTAAACCATATAGAAATGCTATTTTCAACACAATCTCACTTTCGCATTCATCATGAATCAATAATGAAGCGAAGAAAAAGTGGCATCTAAAAATATCCATAACGGTTAAGAATGGAAGNCGCATTCATCATGAATCAATAATGAAGCGAACAAAAAGTGGCATCTTAAAATATCCATAACGGTCAAGAATGGAATTAATTCATGAAGCAAACTGAAAACGAAAGTTGGATGTCAACTTCTTTATAACTGAATACTTCTTCGGGACAGAATATTTATCGTCGGTTGTGGATAGTATTGAAAGAATACAAGAAAACCCAGTTTGGCCCATACAAATAATTTCTGTTGCTCTAAAGGAAAAACAATAATAGCAGATTTAGAATGCTCCAAATACAATTTCAAATGTTACAGGGATACGTTAAATTGAAGTGAAGCATACTCACGCCGTGACAACGCTAGAGGTTTCGTGCGTTGGATTTATGTGAAAATCGTTACCAACAAATGGCCATGCCGGCTCTGTTATTGAAAATAATAATATAGAAACTATGCACTACTCTTTCAGTAGAATTAACGACAGATCATTCCGTTCCAAGTTGCATGATCTTATCATTAGCCAGCCATTAAAACCATCATACTACATGCGCCTTGTGAATTTATCTATTCAACGGAAGGTTCTATCTATGAAAAATTATCAGAAACTGGTTTTTTTTTTGTTTTTTTTTTGCTTTTGTTTTTTGCTTGTTTTTTTGTGTTGTTTTTGTTTTCTCTGTTTTTTGTTGTTATGTTCTTTTGTTTTTGTTTTTTTTCGTTGGTTTAAATGTTCCTCGTTGAATTTTATTAGCCATAACAATTATTATTTTGGCGGATACAAAGTATCCTAGGATACTCCCTCATTAACTTCCCTCACATTGGCACTTGGAAATGCTGATATTATCACAGGACCTTGTACATCATTTATGCTACATAATGAAAAATAAGAATCATTTACATTAATCATTTTTAATGCATCAATTATATTATATCATATGTATATATATCAATATTGATTTTTTTTAAACTAATAAGTCTTTCTTGCCAGCTTTGGCGGCAACTATCAGACTGCTTGTCATTTCAAAAAGCATATAGCGCCGGCGCTATAAAAAAGGCGCATGGTTCGTTACAAAATGGCGCCTGTCAGTGTGTGTGTGTGTTTTCCTATGCGAATTTACATTACGAATGAACCAGGCAAAAGGGACACTTATGTGCTGGAAACAGAAGTACTGTCTCTGATCATCGTGGCGACTCCTTCTCACATTGCCAACCTCAGTTTCGTGCTGAACTAAAGGGCTTGCAACCAACTGGTCGGATGATATTGGAGGTTTCTTGGGTGTTCAAAAATGCTGAAAAGAAAAACAACATATATTCATGAACTGATTGTTTGAAATACATTGAAATCTGTGATCCAAGATATTTGTCGAATTATGGCATTTAGTTTTTATTCCTTCTTCAGTTCTGAGTAATTTTTGTTATTTAATAATGTATTCTTAATAAGTTTAGTTGAAATGATAAATAAGTAAATGCAGTTCTAATGATGTATTTCATGTGCCCTTTTTCTGTAAAGTGAGAACCAAATATTTTTTGATATAACAAGTTTATAAAATTCTGCTCAATGTCCGTTCATGCATGTTCTAATCTCGGTGGGAATT
>CAJDSM010037477.1:9352-21456 GCA_903981925.1 Ostrea lurida
GGACCCAGGGGAAACACTGTTGTGTGAATCATTTCAGTCTCTTCGTATTTTACCGTCTTCATTTTATTCACAGCTTCCCATGTGCAATGTAGAAATTTAGACAATGTCCATTAGATGTAACAGTGCTAATTTTAGTTACCAAAATGTGCATGGTGTTAAACAAAGTTCTACAGGTAGCAAGTGAAGGAAGAGTATGCCGAAAGGGGAAACAACGATACAATGTCACTTTGAATATGCAAATGAGAGTCATGAAAACATGTTACCTTATGACAATAGTTGTGTCGTTGGCTTCCTTCTAAAAGCGCTTCATTTAAGAAATTCAATAACCTGAATAACAGACTTTCTGCAGAAAAAAATGCAATTTGACGGATCTCGAACCCGATGGATATACCCAGGAACGAACGGTTGCATATTGTTAAAAACATTTATCTATGCACGAGTTAAATTTCTTTTTTACAAAAGCTAGGTTGCGGTATCGAATATTTTAGTCATTTTGAAGACAGGTTCAAGGTTAGGTGATGCTAGCGTTCGCAAGAAGAAAATCATCAAAGTACTGAGAGTACTCAGAGAGAATTAGCAAATCATTAATACAATGTACCCGGTAATAAGCAGAATGAGAATAATAATAACAACAACACAGATAAACTGTTCGGTAAATGTGATTGTTATAATTCGTTGACCATTTTAGCTCGCCTGAACACATCACAAATATGCATCACAATTTAAATTAAGGGCAACTTCGATTCGTTCCCGAGTACAAACTCGAGCTACCCAGAGTTGCAACTGAACGGAGAGAGTTTCAACTCTTATGTGACATATTGCGACCTTTGAAGTCTACAAGGGTAAACTACTATAGTACGTAGCAATATGCCAGTTTTGTAATGGTACTGTGCATATATTAGTTTTCAAATGATGGATGTGAGGAAGATTATACAATTTTAACAAGGGAGTACGTAACAAAGGAGATTGTAATATCTACCCTAGCTACTATCTCGGGCACGAACCAAAGTCGCCCAAAGTGTATACAAACACTTGCCCGGGTCAAACCGGTTAATACTTCCGGAAGCGGGTAATTATGAGTAACTTGTTTCAAATATTTTTAAGCCAACGGGAGATCAGAAAGTAGTCCGGATTGCCCAAATAAAATTGAACAGGCACATGGAAAATTAAACAATATGGTGGAAAACAGAGGTGAAATTTTTCTTGCTCGTGAAACATTTATTTTCATTAACCGATTCAGAAATAGTTATTTTCAATGAACTGCCAAAATGTAAATTTAATTAAGTGATTGAATTGCAATACCCTAAATGACTTGTGTGGTTATTGGGAACAATTAATTATAAAACTGTCTATCATAAAAATAGAAATATTGCCGATACAGTGTAAAACACTACTCTTGTTTCACAATTCCAGGTGAAAGTGTTTCACCTGTTTACTGACATTAAATTTCACTGTACAGGATGTAAATAAAAAGTAATTTAATTTATCTAGCGTACATTATCTTTCTAAATAACTGCATGGATCCTCCATGATCACCCACCAATCAGACTTTTAAAGATAGATCTAAGGTGGATTAAGTTTAACAGAGACTGGTCTGAAGCTTTCCCAAAAAGGTAAGCTAGCTTCCCCAAAAAGGTGTTTGATAACAATTACAACCAATCTTTAGATCGGGTGGGGGTGAAGAGAGAATCAGTATTCCGGAGTTTTAAAATCATGATTGACCTGTTCACAATAATATTGCTATGTTTTCATAAAAGTCCCCTGAACAATGTAATTTATCATCACACTTTTTTCTTAATTCCTAAAACATAAAAACATAACTTGCTGAAATAATTTCCATTAATTTTTTTATATTTGCTTTACATTTGTACAATTGAGCCAAAGAGGGAAGGGATGTCGACTATATGTCGCCACCATTATACAAACGCCATAACGACCATGGAAACTCTATAACAGACATCCCAGAGTCTTCCACTAATGATCTATGAAGAGACTTGGGAGGGGGAGGGGGGTCTTTAAATATTTAACAATATAGACAAGCTCATTGACTGACTCAGTTCCTTATCTCCTCCTGGGGAATAGGGCCTCAAACACGAGTTCTTCAATAGCCCGTCTTGGGCTGCTCTAGATAGAACGTTCTATCGTTAAAATGACAGATGATGTCCTCGGGGACCCGGTTTTACGATAGATTCCACCCTATCATTCGCTTACGTGAGCAAAACGGAAATTTGTAAAATACGGTTGGCATGGCTATAAAGTGAGATAGAAATGTTTAAATATACCTTCAAACTGAATTTAAACCACTGTTTTTAGTGATATTTGCATTGGTAAATAAGGATTTCAAATTAAGGGATGCCATACATCTAAAATTTTATTTCATGACTTCGTTTAAGCACCTTTCCAAGAAAGCATGGTTTTTATCACCTTCCGAAAAAGTAAATATACAGTTCTCAATTAATTTATTAAATTTTTTTGTGATTTTTTCCAGAATGATGAAAAAATGTTTTATGTTTACAAACAAGGAAGATTGCCAGTAATCTCAGAACTCAGCTGTGATTTGGTGTATCGATATGAATATCTATAAAACATGCTAAGAAGACCCCCGATAGAAAGTTATGATTTTTTTAGAGAAAAATATTTTATTAATATTGAATATATGCTTTATTGTTGATTATTTTTATACTCTATGGAATAAAATCTTCAAAAAACAGGTTTAGTTAAAAGGCAGACATGTTAGACAAGTATATTGTAAAAATGAAATTGAAATGAAATGTCTTATTTCAGATATATCCGCAATAATTTCAGATTGAAGGCACGGCGAGAGAAAAAAGTAACCGATCCCGATCAAAATTGATAAAAATTAAACTGAATAGATCATATTACTGGTAATGGTAATGAGCATTTTCATCAAGAATTTACTTTCTTTATAAAATCATTTAATGTGTAAACCATTTTAACATTAAGGGAATGCAGTTTTCTTTTTACAATGCTCTCTATGACTTTTTTGTATAATTTCGTCGGTGGGCTTGGTTAAATTTGAAAAATCGCAATAATTCTAAATTTTGGGTTTATTTCATTTCATTTTCTTTTTAAAATATATTTCTCCGACATATTCTGTTTTCTAAGTGACATATGTTTTTTTAAGATTTTATCCATAGATTAAAAAATCAACAAATAAATTTTCAACATTCATAAATATTTTTATTTTTAAAACACACGGATTGTTATATCTGAGTCTTTTTGACTATTTTTAATTAAACATCATATATTCATCAAATCAAAAGAAATTTTTGACTTAAGAATCTCTTTCCTGCAAAGAAAACAACTTAATATTTTCATTATTCCGGGGTAATCAGAAAAAATCCTATAAAATAATTGAGAGCTTGCATTACTTTTTCGATGGGCGGAAACTGTGCTCATGAAAGGTGCTTAAACCGAAATCATTAATTAAATTTTGGTGTAATTGAGCTACCTTAATTTGTCATGCTGACTGATCCACACATTCCGGCAAATGGCGTCAAATTTGAATCGTGGAAATTTCAACAACTCGAGCGGAACACATTTTTCTTGGGATTTTCTTCATTTAATGGATTTACAAATATCAGAAAAGGTTTTTTACTAAATAAATAACGACCCAATTTTATGCTCATTTTATATAATAGCTGTGAAATTCATTTCGGAGTGGATCCCACTCCGATTTGCTACAGTTGTGAGTTAGGGAAGGAATTCTAACTGTGATGAGGGGACCGAGTCACAGTTAGAATATTCTAACTAGGGCTGCTCTTGCGTGTACCCTTTGTTAGACAACCATAAAACCCTTAAAAACGGTTAGGTGGGCTATGGGGGTAATCGTGCTCACCTGAGAGTTCTTATTTTCACCAATCTCATAGTCAGTAATGCACGTTTATAAGTTGTTTTTTTATTGCTAAATTAAGCTCATACTCCAACATATATTTTGCCTGTCCAACTTTCTAACACTTTCAATGTCAGCAATACCTGAAGCTAAAATACAGACAACACAATTGCCTAAATCCTTGACTTTTCCCTAAAATAGTTTTGATGAGTTCTGTGTCATAGATGTCAGAACATATTTCAACAACTAAATGTTGGAGCAACACAAAATGTCCCTGCTTCAAGGGCCATAAACTCTGCCAAAAACTGCATTGTTACAAGAGTACTTTATGTACTCTAGTCCTGACACATTTGTTAGTAATAATATATCAACATGAAAAATATACACACATGGCAGGGGTAACTTCTCTCAAAAAATCAGTAGACTTTCACTAAGAAAAGCAATGCTTGTATGTTTTTCAATCTACATTGCACAATGCAACCATATGTCACCATGATTTATCAAAACAGAAAATCAATAGTTTTTAAATGACACTGATTGATTAAAGGTTTAAAGTCAGGTGTGCTTTATGAGTGATAAACTTAGAATTTTCATTATCTGATTATTGAATGTGTGCATTCTACTGTCGGACCCTGTGATTGGCTGTAGTTGTCTGTGAGAGGTGGTCGCCCTACTTCTAAGCTCGGACCCTGTGATTGGCTGTAGATGTCTGCGAGAGTGGTCGCCCCATTCTACTATCGGACCGCGATTGGCGTCAATGATCATGCAAAAGGTGGTCGCCCACTTCTACTGTCGGCCCTGTGATTGGCTGTAGCATGTCTGCGAGAAGGTGGTCGCCCACTTCTACTGTCGGACCCTGTGATTGGCTGTAGATGTCTGCGAGAGGTGGTCGCCCACTTCTACTGTCGGACCCTGTGATTGGCTGTAGTTGTAATGTGAGTGGGTGGTGGTGGTCGCCCACTTCTAACTGTCGGACCCTGTGATTGGCTGTAGATGTCGTGAGAGGTGGTCGCCACTTCTACTGTCGGACCTGTGGATTGGCTTAGTTGTATGTGAGTGGGTGTGGTGGTTTTCTACTGTTGGACCCTGTGATTGGGCTGTAGATGTCTGTGAGAGGTGTTACCCACTTCTACTGTCGGAGCCCTGGTGATTGGCCTGTAGTTGTATGTGAGTGTGGGGTCGCCCACTTCTACTGTCGGACCCTGTGATTGGCTGTAGTTGTATGTGAGAGGAGTGGTGGTTCGGCCCACTTCTACTGTCGGACCCTGTGATAGCGTAGTTGTATGTGAGTGGGTGTGGTGGTCGCCCACTTCTATTGTCGGACCCTGTGATTGGCTGTAAGTTGTATGTGAGAGGGTGTGGTGGTCGCCCCTTCTACTGTCGGACCCTGTTGATAGGCTCTGTAGTTGTATGTGAGTGGGGTGTGGTGGTCGCCCACTTCTACTGTCGGACCTGTGATTGGCTGTAGTGTTGTATGTGATGAGGGAGTGGTGGTCGCCCACTGGAACAGTGGGATTCTCTGGGGTAGCTTCCATGCTAACGACCCCATTCCTGTCCCTGTCTGAGATGATTGTTGTGAATGGTTATTAAATAAAATAATCAACTTCATCAAAACCAAACATAAAGCTAAAATCACTTTTAATCTTCTAAGAAATACATAAATAAATAGTTTGTATGCAACATGCACAAATCATTTCTAAAAACATTGAATTAATCATATGCACATGGAACTCATCATGGACACATACAAGAATGAGATATGGCCTTAAAATGGGGAAGAGAAATAGAAGATTCCTGATTTACGGGACAATAAAAAATCTTGAGGCTTGTTCTCTTTGAATGTAATAAGGAAAATTGGGAAAGAAACCTCATTGTTTCACTGTACGTTGACTGTAACAATCCAAATAGCTTAATTTTTTTTCATCTCTACTTACTACATGTAGATTTATAATATGAGAACTGAAAAACTAAAACTTGTAAATCTGTGAACACAATGTCAAACTTCTGACAAATAATTTTCACACATAGAAATTTCAAACTGTATTCTAACCTTTCACATAATCTCCCAATCTATTAATTTTGCTGACGCTTGATTTTGGCTCTAAAATCATTACAACAGTCATCTTTTCCATTGACTTTGTCTTTCTTCTTTTTAAACACATTATAACTTTCTTGGGGGGCAAGAAAAATGAAACATGAAAGGTCATTGGTAACTAATCCGTAATGTAAATAGTTCCACATTAATAATTTTCAGATGGCACTACAAAATGCACTTACATCTGTGTACCTGTTTCTCCTACTTTACTGGCAAGAAGTATTGTTATACAGGAGTTGTTATTGGTCTTTCTAGCTGATTGTTTTCACCCCAATTTTTAATCTCCATAGCACACAGTGTGTTAAAAGAGAAATAGGAAGAGAAACATTTTGCCCAAGTCTTAAATTCCGCCCACTGACGAGGCGAAAGAGTCAAATTAAACCGGGCTAATATTCCTGTATAACAAGTGATACGATTCCATGCATTGATGTAGGCAGTGTATAAAAACCGCGTTTGCAGTAGATCAAAAGTGACAATCGGAACAATATGAGCAGAGCCTCAAAATGTCAAACACATTCAACAATGTCATAAATAAACTCTGAATCAATTTAAGCTAATCGATCCTTGAGGCATTTGTGTGTAATGTCTGGCTGAGTGCCTGTAAGAAACACAATCTTGTTTCGATCATACATTTCTCTCCAAACTAGTACGGAGGTCTTCGTCCCTTGGCTTTTGAGACGTAACTTTGTAAAGCGTGCCTTATGAGCTCATTTTCATCTCTCCTGAATCTCCAAATTGGAAAATGAAAATTAAAGAATAGACTTTTATATCTTCCTACAGAAGATATTACTATTTCATATGAAAAAAGTATTACATTCTAAATACAAATTTGAAAAAAAAAAATCCAATTACTTTGTTTATTTCCCGTAGTCTTCCAATATTCATGTCTCTCTTATTTGGTTCAGAACCTGCTTGAGAACAGTGCTGATACACTGGATACGTGTTGTTCATGCTACTGGTCTGCCTCCAACAGCTCGTTTCTTCTCCCGACAGCAGCTGAAGAAAAATGATAATTTTATTAAAAATTTTGTACGTCGTTTTTGGAAAAGAAGGCATTTTGAAATGTCTTATTTCAAAAAAATTCTTAGCTCCCGATATGTAAAAAAATATTCTCGCTTGAAGTCAACATATGTAATCACAATTGCCTACACGACGAGTTTTAAGAAGGGAATCGATAGTTACGTACCACTGCCTCTCTTTAAGAAGTCCAGTTTGTTCATCTTATTTTGCCCGATCTGTTTTTCTAGCAATGGCAATTTTTGCGTCTTTGTTTGGCTAGAATCATTCTGACATTCCAACATCGTTTCGAGAAGGCTTCCTCATCGCTTTGAACAATAAAAAATATTGAGGTTTGTGAATTAATCAATGTTTGAAAACATTTTTTCATGGTTTATGTTCCCTTAAATATAAATATAAAGTACATTGTAAACAGAACTAGCCAACACCAATGTTGTTGTAACAACTAATTTTCCTTGAAAATAAATCACTTGAACCTATCACAACAGCTTGTTGTCAATCCATCACAATGTAGTAGTTGTCGTTAGTGTTTTATATTTTTATCTATTAACATTTTATCGTCACTTAGTACATATTGCGACTGCCTGTAGGGGGAAGGTAGTCTAAAAACTTATCGCATTCTTATAAATGAAGAGTTTAGTAGTGTATACCTGTTTTGTAATAGCTGGACTAGTCGAAAGTTTGTCCCTCTCCACTTGAGCTACCTGGAACATTTGTCTTGTACTCTGGAACTGCGAGCCTGAAGTTAGTCATGGCTTGTTTATCTAGGTTTATTCCTGTGGAAAATAAAGAGTAAAGATAGAATAATGATAACAAAGCTCCAAAAGTGGAAACCCCCTAGAGATTATATACAGCATGCAATCAGTAAATATAAGTCTTTTTTAATTAGGATTTCAGTGAGTGATACTTCATTCTTGGACCCTGAAATCAATGTTCTCTTGCTTATAACAGCTTAACATGTGACTATCAAATCAGTTGAGCAAAAACGTGCTCTTAGTGTTCTACTTACCCTATTAATGACTGTTTAGGTGGGCACTATGCTCTCATGGTGTTGCTTTGGAAAGTAATAGTGCCGAGCGGTAGCCACGGGCACTACCGGTAAGTTGTCTTCTCAAATTTTTTCGCGCGTCAAATTTTCGACATTCTGATTTGGGAAGAATATCAGTTTTTATAATCTCAATTTTTTCGACACTCGGAAAAAATTCTGAATGAAAAAATCGCAGTTGGGAAGGGGTTTCGTTTATAATTTCTAACTGATTTAAAAAGACTCTGGACGCTTAACTGAGTATATCTTATCTTAATGCCTGTATTCTTCACTGTTTTCGTCTTTTTTCGTTTATTTCTTGTGTTTATACCATCCTCCTAAACGTGAAAAGCGCGTGTAACTATTTGATCTGCCATTTTCTTTCACTTTTCGCTGTTGATACTCGTTCGTTTTCTATTCCCACAATTCGTATATTACTATCTTTAATGCCTGTAATTCTCACTGTTTTTCGTCTTTTTCTTTATTTTCTTGTGTTTGTATACCATCCTACCTAACGTGAAAGCGCGTGTTACTATTGGATTGGCGCCATTTTCTTTCACTTTCGCTTTGATAAGCTCGGTCAATCCGTTTCTATATTGCCACATTCGGGTTATAATTCATACTTTATCTTTAAGATTGCCTGTAATTCTTCACTGTTTTCGTCTTTTTTCTTTATTTCTTGTGTTTGTTATACATGCCTGATGTATTGATCACCACTAACGTGAAAGCGCGGTTACTATTGGATCGCCCATTTCTTTCACTTCGCTTTTGATAACTCGTTCCTTCCGTTTTCTATTCCACATTCGTAATGACAATCTTCATGCGTTTGTCCGTAAGATCGTCATTTCTTACAAGTTCACAACGCCTTCTGTTTTAATTAAATGATACACGACACAAGCAAACAAAATTATTTGAACAACAAAAATAAATCCGAGATCTCCGAGATCATCCGAGGTGTATCGAATTTTCTCACGTCGCGAGGTTATGAAGTGATCGGAAATGAGCGGAATATAAGACTGGATTTTATCGGTTACACTGAGTGTAGATACCGGCCCGTACACTGTGGTGGTATTATCGCTGAAAATTCGGTACTTACCGCCGTCCTATAGATAATATCGTCTTTCTGGTAAGGAAATCATAACAAACGTTTTAAATTCTAATCTTTCAAAACTTATTGCAAAATCCGCCTGAAAAAAATGGGTGTATTTAGTGGTCAAAAATTAGAAGAAATACGGTAATTGACTTTCCAAAGCAACACCGATGCGAGCATAGTGCCACCTAAACAGTCAGTTAATGGGATTTAGTGCATCACCACTTCACGCAACACCTACCAAAGCATACCCACCTTACGAGCTAGTTAAATCACATTGTACTGTACAATATGATTTCTGTGTCAATCAGAAAGGTTTCTTCTGCATTCCTGAATTATTTTCATGGCCAATTAACTGCAATTTAACTTACCATTCAACAGAATATAGTCAAAATAAATAATGGTAATACATTTTTTGTGTGTGTGATTTTTGATTGATGATTTCTAACATTTCAATTGATACATTTGTAACAATGTTTTATAATATTAAAATTCAGACAATAAATGCATATTCTATAAATTGCATCAAAACACATGATGAACAGTTCATGCTATCGTTGCAGTTAAAGTTTGGTGGTACAAAGTAGTTTTGACGATTGACGTATTCATAAAAGCTGAAGGAACATTTATCATTCAACTGTTTTTATCGACGAAAGATAACTCTATATAGCGGAAAATTCCATATCCCGCATCAGCGTGAATAGTGCCTGGGGCACTTATCAAAAGACCGAGCACTTATCTCTTATAGAAGCAGACACATTATCGGAATCAATTTAAGGATATCATGTGATGCACTAAAATCCTATATGACTTTGAACATTTTGACCTAAAAATAACAGGTAGAAGTACATCAATCAAAGCAAAAAATGGCCTGTGAAGAGATATAACCCTCAGTTATTCCACACACTCTTACAACACTAATCACCCACATACTAAGACCATTGCATTTATCTATACCCCTCTCACAATAAATTGGTGAGGGGACTTGCTCAATCAACACTTTTATTAAGATGCTCTGGTTTATAGTATAAAGAAATATATGTTTTTCAACACTGTGTGTTAAATTCATGGTAAAATGGTCCATTCACCTAAAGAAATATAATGCAATGGCAGTGTTATTTTTTACTGCAGTGTTGATTTCATGTTTTTAGGCACACACTGACACGAATACAGGTCAATTTGCAGTGTTGGATTTAAGTTTTAGGCACACACTGACAACAGTGACATCAACTGCAGTGAATATGCGCTGGCTTACAGTCATTGTTTGTGCTGGTCAGTAGAAGGCTTGATTGTTAATACTCACACGTGAATGAGGTGTCCTGACGCAACCTTCTCTGGAGCCCCTCGGTTGCCTCCTCCAGTATTATGGGTGTCCGTTTCTGGGTGGTTGCTCGTGCTGTGTCTACAGTACTAACCGCAGACAGAGGGCACCTGTCCAGGGCTACGAGTTATCACTGGAGGTTGATCAACTGCATCTGGGAAAGGTAAAAATTTATTTCAAATGTTGATATGTAAAACCGAGTTTATTATGTTCACATGCACTCAATATAGAGTATGTGATATCTAGAGGTTTGGTGGCTCAAATACATTAATTTTAGAGATCATAACATATAATCAGCATCATATTTGAATTTCATTGTAAAAACAAGAAATGGTACTTGAGCCATGCTCATTATGATACCCCCTGGCACGCTATAAGCCTTACTAAATGTTCCAATATAGTTGGTACATATTTCCGGTCCTCGGAAAACAAGAGGGAACTATAATTATCACGATGTAAATGCTGAAAAATACAGTCCGCTTAACACACAACCATTAAGCCTATGATAAGCTTTATCGCAATATCAGTACCTCCGTATGTCGATATATGTTGGCTGAAGAATTATGTGACGAAAGGGTGGGACAAGGAATGATGACAAGACCGTAAATGACGGTAAACAGTATAACCCCCATCTCTTTGGAGCGGGGGTATATTTACTTGGTAATTCTAGACTGTTTTATCAAAAGATTTTTCCCTGGAATCAAGCATGACCAGTACTCAAAAATCTTACATACATGCTATGATTGTTACCCTACAGAGATAGCTAAATTTCCAATGGCAATTTCAAATTGGATTTAACTTCCAATAATTTACTAGTCCGGTAGTATCTTACATTAATCGGATTAGAGTGTGTTGGTGAAATAAAAAATTGAGGATATTCTTCAAGTAAACATTACCATAATGTATAATTTAATATCTTATAGCTGGTAATATAGGAAAGTAGACAACTCCAGGAGGCTACAAGACTGTGAAGTCTACCTGGAAGCTGAGGGGTGTTTGAATCCAGTTGAAATCCAGCTGGATGTTCTCCGCTTTCTGCGGTTCCTGTCGGAAGGTCCTGCTGGATTGGTTGAGCTGGGGGCAGGTCTTGGAATCTCTTTGGGTGGTCTGGGCAGTGAAGGTGGCCCTTTTGGCTTCTGGTTGAAACAGCATATTTGCTGAGTCAGCTGTGCTCGTTGCAGATGCTTGGAAAGTATAAAGTTAAAGGCATTAATCATACGTCATGTCTAACATCTAATTCATTGGTGCTGTACAATACTGCACATGCCAATTTTTAACAGTTTGGATGTAAAAGTTAAAAAGCAATGAATACTAAACCGGGCGTGCATTTCAATTGCATCCAGTATGGTATAAACGAAGTTTGCAAAAATCTAAACCTTTTGAAATGAGTTGTTGGTATTTTCTGACCTTACATATGCTTGAGGGTTGCTTGAGTATTCCTGGCTTATCATTGGAAGCTTGCGTTGTTTGAATCCGCCTTGGACTATACATTTGAGTTGTTTGGTATTGCCTGACTTACATTGGAGTTGTTGGGGAGTATCCTGACTTACATTAGCTTGAGTTGTTGTATTCCTGACTTACTTGAGCTTGATTTATTGGTATTTCTGACTTACTTGAGTTGTTGGTTTTCTTGACTTGCAGTTGAGCTTGAGTTGTTGGTATTTCCACTGACTTAACATTGAAGGCATGATTGTCTAACACATT
>CAJDSM010037481.1:0-15369 GCA_903981925.1 Ostrea lurida
TTGGGCTTTCGTTTAGTCACCTACAATGCCAAAAGTGATAGAAAGATTAACACTATACGCAATTGGTATTAAATTTTTTTAAACATCTGGAATAAGTTTTGCTGGAATGTCATGCAGACCTGAAATAATAGCAGGATTTAGTTCAAAAGTACTTTGTGAGTAAAATATATAAAGAAGTAAATAGATATTTTTACCCCTTTCTCCTCATAAAATTCTGTTTACATGGGATGCTTACTCCTCCTAGGCACCTGATCGCACCTCTGGTGTGTCCAGGGGTCTGTGTTTGCCCAACTCTTGTTTTTGTATTTTATTTGGGACTTACGAGATTAATCACTGTTCGTTATCTTTGCCTTTACATGAAAGGTCTTTACATTGTGGTAAATTGTCTACCAATGTGAAAAAGCGGCTACATGTAGTGATGTAAAGCTAAAATACACATAGGTGCTAACAGGTTTGGTTCATAACAAACTTCAATGTCTGTAAATATATGATATATTGTCTTATTTTTGTTTAGTATTTTCCGTTTCTGTGGGATTCGGGTTAAAAAAGAATTCGAGTTCACTGAAGGAACATAATAGTTTTGCTGGTCTAAAGCTTTCTGTCTTAATCCCACTGACTTCCAGGGTTCTGTCCGTTGTTTCAAACGAACTTCTCAAACAAGGGTCACTTCATCCGGCTATTTTCCCACGATCCATGCCTTTGAATATTCGTTGAGAGCTGTAAATCACGTGATTATCACTTAGCCTGACAGATATTGTGTCCGTTATTGTAACAATTTCTCGGGTTGTCTAATTTAATGACCTTGACGCTCTTAAATTTATCAGTCGTCTGTTCATTGCCTTCAGATCATATATCATTAAAGACTTTCACATATTCTTTTGCAAAGGTTTTTTGGTTTTAATCAATATTGAAGTTAACTGAAGTATACATGTACCTTTTACAATCATCTATCCCTGACTGAAGACCTTTTTAAAAACTCCAGAATATCAGTTGTTGGTCTTTAGCAGATTTAATCTTTTATCGGGTTTGTTTTTCAAAAGTAAGAATATATCAATTAACGTCTAGTACTTCTACGCTTTTGAGGTCTGTAGCCGTGAATAAACGTATTTGTTCTAAATCAGATATATACATGTATATATAGACAAACATTCCTCCCTGTAAGGCTGCGATCTTCCCGAAAATATGCAGTGACAGAGATAGCTTCTGCAGTCTGTATACCGGTACTTCTCCGTCTAACACTGACTAGTTTCTGTGACACATATCACTGCTGGGTTGGATTTGGCTTCTACTATTCGAATTTCAACAACTCTTGATAATACAGAACAGGTTGATAAAATTCATTTCATTTGTTTGAAACCCGTGTTTGAAACTTTCAAAAGGTGTGTCATTTTCATCGTTTTCGGTCCAGGTTTGAACTCTGTTCCTTCAAAGGATCTTCCAGAAAGATAAACTCAGGTGACCTATTGCAATTTTCGTCCGTCGTCGTGCGTCGTCCGTCGTTCGTCGTTCCTCGTGCTAAACAATTGAAACATCTTTTAACTTCTTCTTGATAACCACCAGTCCAATTCTTTTCAAATTTGGTATGAAGCATCTTTGGCCAAAGGGGCCATAATTGTAAATTTTCAGGTCTCTTGCACCCTGGGCCTTGGGGATGGAGGCAAAAAATTGTCCAAAAAGTGAGACCAATTTCTCAAAATAATTACTTCTTAACAACCGCACATGTCTGAGGGAAACCAAATGCATTAGTGATGTAAGCAGGAAGGCCTTTACCAAAATATCTTGTAAATTTGGTGATCCCCGGGTAGGGGTTCTGACCCCAGGGGGGCCAAATTGGTACATAATGTCTGTTAACAAATTGAACTTTTTAACTTTTTCTTGATAACCACAGTCCAATTCATTTCAATTTTGGTATGAGTAATCTTTGGGACAAAGGGGCACATTAATTGTAAATTTCAGGTCTCTTGCACCCTGGGGCCTTGGGTGTGGGGCAAAAATTGCCCAAAGTGACATTTTAAAACTCTTCTTTACAACCACAATGTGAGAAGAAACCAAATGCATAGTGATGTAGAGCAGGAAGGCCTTTACCAAATTGTAAATTTGGTGATCCTGGGTGGGGTATGACCCGGGTGGGGCCAAATTTGGTATCATAATGTCCATTAACAATTGAGACATTTTAACTTCTTCTTGATACCCACAGTCCATATTCTTTCAATTTTGGTATGAAGCATCTTTGGGACAAGGGGCCACATATTGTAAATTTCAGGTCTCTTGCATCCTTGGGGCGCGGGGCAAAAATCTGCCCAAAGTGACCAATTTCAAAAATCTTCTTTACAACCGCACTGTCTGAGAAAACCAAATGCATAGTGATGTAGAACAGGAAAGGCCTTTACCAAATTGTAAATTTGGTGATCCCCGGGGTAGGGTTTCTGACCCCAGGGGTGGTGGGGGACCAAACTTGGTACATAGTGTTTATATGTAAAACATTTGAAAAGCATCTTTTTCAATGCTATTTATATTATGTGAAACTAAAATGAAATATATAGAATGAGCGGGAGCCTTTTATCATAATTATACCCCTGCAACAAGTTGGGAGGGGGGGGTGGGTGTTGTTACTGGAATCGGGTTGCTGGGACAAAGGTGTTTCCTATTGAATTTGGGGTCAAAAGGGAAGGTCAACGCACACTGGACATTGAGTGAACGATATTGTGTCTGGGCTTAAGAGCATTTATATCCATTCTCCTAGAGTCACTGTATCATACATATGGAGTACTCATAGGATGATATGTTCCCTTTTGAATTTGGGTAAAAGGTGAAAGGTCAAGTGCACTTAACATCAAAGTAGCAATATGGTTTCCGGTTCTAGAGCATTATCCTTTCTACCTAGAGTCACTATATCATACATATATACTACTCATGAGACGAAGAGTGTTCTTTATCGAATTTTGGGTCCAAAGGTCAAACTCACTGGACATTAAAGTAGTGGTTTTCATTTAAAATTCTGAACAATCTTGTGAGATTGAAATGATAATCTTCTGTGTATATGAATAGGAACCATATGTCATATTTGAAAGATGTTAACATGTAAAAAAAGAACTCCGTATTGAGACTTAGAAATTCAAATATGAGACTCCCTGTGTTGGCTAATGATACTCAGTGACAAGACCGTCAAGGCCCGTGGGCCTCTTGTTGTGTTAAGGGTATGATGCTTACATAACACTAATAACAATAAATTATCTTTGTTGATGGAAGTGTGGTCAATGTTACAGATATAATGCCCAGCTACATATTGTTCGTAATTACTTCAGTGCAAGTTCATTGCTATTCAGGCACGAAACAATTATACATCTACTGATATTAGTTATGCTATAATATATACTCAATTTTTAGTTATTAATCATGGCAAAATGGGTACAGGTTTTTCGTGGTTTAATATAAAAAAAACCCGTAGGACCGCTGTCTATGTGTTTTCCGGGTGCTTCTCTGGTACGGTTCATAGTTCATAACATTGTTGCTCAAGCCCAAGACAAATATCTTTTTTTCGAATTTGCATAAAATGATCTATAAGGCTTCAACCTCTCTAAGCCTTTTGATCGTTCGCACAGTGGTTAAGATTCGCTTTGTGAATGGGAAGTTATGGGCTAAACTCTTCTTTGGCAGTGTAAAACCGACTCTATAACCGCTAGTGACTGCTTTTTCACAACATGCTCGACAAGTCGCAGATCTTTTTAATGACTCCCGTGGGGATCCGGGTTAGAATATATCCCAGTACCCCTTGCTTGTTGTAAGAGACGACTAAATGATACTGCAAAAACCGGAGTCCCGTTTCACAGCAGGTTGGTATGATAAAGATCCCCCCTGCTCAAAGGCCGTAAGCACTGAGCATAGGCTTCATTTTTCAGCCCTTCTCTGGCAATGGTGACGTCTCCATATGAGTGAAAGATTCTCAAGCGGGACGTTAAATAATATACAATTAATCCATCTTTCCAATGAGACCGTAAAACTGCAGGCACGATAGAGAGCCTTCATTCTCCGGTTTTAATTGATATTTTATCTACGATAGTGACGTCAAAGAAACAAACACTGAAACAAGAAGTCGTTCGGATTTCTCTCAAACTTTCGAGTGCAGATTCACTTTGGAGTGCAGCGAAGATTCCTTGGGGTCGACAACCCTTCATTTTGCTTCGAATGTTTTAAATTCGCAGAGTTTTATATTGAGAACGGCATTCCCGACAGAAAAGAGTAGCAACCCCTACTTCAAAAGTTGTAGACGTGCTTCGATAACAATGTTTGAAGTACATGTAGTTGAAATTAAGACGAGGGGTGGGGTCAGTAAACTTAGGTGTATGCTGGACGTTGTCGGGTCATACTGGAGGTAATCCTGTTTGTAGCTGGTTAAGGAAACTCAGGCTGATCAAGGGATTTTCTGAATCTAATAATGACTGGACCATTTGATAGAAGAAATAATGGACATAATGAAAAAGTCTCCTGCACCAGTTTATCCATCTGCCAATATTTGTTTGTTCATTTTTCGACCCATCAATAATTTTGCAATCCTACTGAGACGTCACTAGCTGTAGGTGCATTTCCACAAATTAGACCAATGATTCACACTTCAAAGTGCCGAGCGTGTAGCTAAGGAACAATCACTACCCATGTTTCCGTCTTTTGTTTGACGCGGACATGACATGAGCGGGACTCGAACCCACGACCTTCCGATTACGAAGCGGACCATCGGGACTGAGTTACCTTGAACAGTCAACCTTTAATTAAAAGAAGTGAAAATTCATAATATGCTTTTATGCCACCTGTCAAGAATCTTATTCGAAATATTACCTTATTCCGAAATTGCATAGACATCCTTACAAACAAAGATACATCGCTGGTTCCAGTAAGTGCTCTACCAATCCTCTATCCTTACTACTAACTGAACTACTAACAGCTGTCAAAGACTCACTTCAGAGATACTGTTCCATTACATATTCCAGAAGTGGTGTCAATCAGATGTGCATTCTCGAAAACTCTAAAGAGGTTTTAGAAAACTTCAGGTCACGAGATTTTTCTAAAATTGACTGCGTCAAAACGTATGATTTCTCCACACTATATACATCAATTCTTCACGATAAATTAAACTCTAGGCTTTTTCAGATAATAGATAATTGCTTTTTTTTTAACAAAAACGGCACCCGAAACTACAAGTCTCTGGTCGTTGGGAAACAAGATACATATTTGTTAGAAACCACTCTGATTGCCCACACAAGTACTCTGAAGTAGATATCAAGGACATGCTTGGGTTTCTTATAGATAATATTTATGTAGTCTTTGGAGACCATGTCTTCCAGCAATCTGTTGGTATTCCTATGGACACTAATTATGTCCCTTATTGGCAGACTTATTTTTATATTCATACGATGCAGAATTTGTTAAAAACTGTTGCGGGATAAAAACAAAATAAATTGTCATGTCCTTCAACCTTACATATAAATATATTGATGATGACTTATCAATTAACACTCAGAATTCCATAATTATGTTCATTTGATATATCTCGACGAACTAGAAATAAAGGACACCACAGAATCTGACAGATCTGCTTCATATTTGGATATTTTTACTTAATATTGATTCTAATAGCAAAATGACAACTACATTATATGATAAACGTGATGACTTGAACTTTGCATTCGTCAACGCAGTAAAGGTACCCCCATACAGCTTATGGTGTGTATGTTTCCAGTTATTAGATACGCAAGAGCATGTCATGCGAATGAGGACTTTTTAAAGCGAGGCCAACTACTAACTAAATAGTTGATGTTGCAGGGTTATAACGAATCTCGTTTAAAGTCATCTTTCGTAAATTCTACGGTCGCTATATAATGACCTTGTTTGCGATTACAAATTATCATTAAGTATGTTGACTGATTTGTTTCATGCCCTCTGTTAGATCTGTCATTTTCCTACTAGATTTGACTACGGATAACCCCGTTTACTTTATTTCGACTAAGGGCTACGGCGGTGTGACGGTCAAGCAGAGATGCTTACTCTCCATGCACCTGATCATACCTTCGCCTTTGTCGGAGGTCCGTGTTGCTACACTCGACTTGCATTGTTTTTTGGGATTATGATTACGTTTAACGCATTATTAACTTCGCCAATTTATATTTATTACCATTGCTAGAGCGGGTAGATAATGGTATGTTAAGAAAATTCCGGAGATAAGAAATATGATATTGATTGTGAAAGATATAAAGGTAAATATATCGAACAGCGAACAATCCTGTAAGTCTCAAATAGAAGATGTGATAATAGGTTTTCAATATTTGAAATATGTTGTCATGGCGTTATAATATGGAATACAATATAAATTATATTCGTTATGAAGAAATTCAAAAAGAGATAAAAGAAATTCGATCAACATCGTATAATCTTTTAAATGTAACTTCTTTCTTGTATTTTGTAGAAAAATAGAAAACAATCGTCTTACTGTCTTAGATCAGCAAATGTTTTCAAACCTGAAGCGAACAAAACGTTTGTAAGTATGTTACAATGTATATACATTATATATTTTAATTTTGCAATTTTCATTATGTATGTATCTTTGCGTACATAAGTAATGGTAGTGTTGAACTCTTGGAGTTATATTTCTCGCTGAAAATTCTTTGTGATCAAATTAAATATTATTCTGAAAGACATCTGCAAGTGATCGCTGGAATATGTGATTCCACACTAAGCTTCTATTCTACTTATATGTTACTTTCCTACGGATGAAGTAAAGTGTTCTTATATTAAAGGGATATTGTTACTCATTTTGTCATTTTTTTTAAAAATGAATCAAAATGAGCCCAAATGACTCAAACAAGTGATTGTCTGTTTAAAATAACAATCATATGCATTTATCTGTATTTATTTCAAACGTTTATGTTCTTTAAAATATGTCCAATCAATGTTTGGCTTCCTATGCAAAAATTCAATTTACTATATATAAGATCGTTCCTATTGTAACTTTTGAGGAACATACAGTCATTTCTAAGTTTCAAAATATCATTCATGTATCTTTTTTTATTATGTTCGAAAGGAATAAGATGATTTGGGGTGAGAAAAAAATCCCCCATAATGAGTGATTCTATCCCTTTAATGGGTTATTTAAAAAAAAGATTAGTATGATAAACTATGAATAGTAAAATCTACATTGACTGGGTATTCATACTATCTATACAATAATAGTAAGTTTATCGTCTATGAAGTTGAACATAGATACACAGAGTCATCAATCGTACTACTCGGCTATTCCCGTAACCGAAAATGAACCTCGTATGTAGATTGACGCCATTAAAAGTTTGTCACGCAAACGGTACTATGACGTCACAGTCAAACATACGTTACGATTTGAAACAACGCGCATTTGAGATAGCTATATTCCAGTAATATCAATTTATACATGCATATGTTTATGCAGTTGAATGAAAAAGACTTTAATGGTATCAAAACTAAATATATAGTCAAACATAATCATACTTCTAAATAATACATTTTATAGGGATTCGGTTCTAGCCTTTTAACGTCATCCACATGCGCGCTTCCGGCGAAAAAATGCATCGATTTGATGCAATTCTTGCGTCGATCCACGTCCGAGTCTACATTCCGGTTACGGAAATTGACGAGCGTGATCCGATTGGGGCAGTCATATGTTTTCTGGTCACGTGTTTTGAAGTAGGTGGATATAAGAATATAAATATGCAGGTATATTAAATTTGGAACAAAAATATTGTTCACTAACGGAAATCCTCATTAGATACTTTATATCGACATTTTTCTTTTAAAAGCAAAAAAAAGTTATTTCAATGTTACATGTAATTAGCAAGCTGATCAAATTTTGTGAAGACGATCATGTTTCAGATTGATAATATAACAGTGCCTATATAGTGGTACAGCACTTATGAAAACGGTCGATTTTATTTTCAGGTACCTCGGCTTCAATAAGATTAAACATATAGAAATTGACGCATTTAAAGATCTCCACGGGTTAGAAGTATTGTAAGTATATTGTGGACATATATATCACTTAGTCCTAGAACTTGTTTTGTGGGTTATAGGATATTGGTGCGAGTCCCAGCTGCGACATACATGAGTTATTACCATCACATGTTGCATAAATTAAATGAGCTAGTATTTTGAAGCATTTTATTATTATTCGACAAAAAGGCCAACATTTCCAAATTATTCGATATACAATATTCTACATGATATGTTATACACCAAACAATCAGTATTTATATTATGAGAAAAGTTACTAATGGTTGTGAAGTACAGTCAAATCACGTCATCTCGAATTCATAGAGCAAAAGAAAAGTTCTAGATAACGTTAGAGATCTTCAGGTTAAATGCATAAAGAAAATGTTAGGACTTCCAACCTTTTTAATTTTTCAAGTTTCTTCAAAAATTGCCTGATTCTTTTGCAGGTCTCTGATGTCAAATAGCCTGACATCAATCAAAGAACACTATTTTCGCCATTTAACAAACCTAATGATTTTGTGAGTAAACGTTGAAATATAGAGGCATTGATTTTTTGCTGTTTGGTAAACTTCTATTAGCAACATAGAAAGAGTTTTAATCAATATGTAAATTATAACATGATTTACAAAAAAAGTCTCACATTGATTTGTAGATACATCGATGATAATGGATTATTTAGAATAGATGACCGTACTTTTGCGCCACTATCGTCTCTACATACCTTGTAAGTATGGTACATCTTGAAAACGGATAAAGAGATATTTCCCTAAATATCCCTTGTTATTCTTATTGCAATATAAGTAGTGCAAAATTGTAGCTAAGCCAGTGTTTCTAATCCATGCGTACTTTGATCAAATATATTATTGTAGTTCGATCTATTGTTCGTTCGATTGTATTCACATCAACGTATTTTGGGGTTTTCAAATAGAAACTCTTGGAAATTTTATTGAAACAATTGACATTAACAGTAAACAAACTACTCAACTTTATGAAAAACGGGACGATTTCAGCTTCTCCATCGTCAACTTCCCATATTTATGTATAATATTTCCATCATCACCTGCGTATGGTGTGTATGTCTCTTAACTTATTCGATACGTAAGAGCTTGTTCTGCGTATGATCAGTTTTTGAATCAAGGCAGGCTACTTACAGACAAGTTGTTGTGCAGGGGTTTCAACAGTCACGTTTAAAGGCAGTATTTCGTAGATTCTATGGGTCGTTATAACAATTTAGCTTACCAATATGACCTACCATTAAGTCTGTCTGATGTGTTTCATATCCATTGTTAAGCCGTTTTTCACACACTGATTTGACTACGGATTGTTCCGTTTACCTGATCAAGACTATGGGCTCACGGCGGGTGTGACCGGTCAACAGGGGATGCTTACTCCTTCTTGGCACCTGATCCCACCTCTGGTGTGTCAAGGGGTCCGTGTTTGCCCAACTCTTGATTTTGTATTCTATCTGGGACTTACAAGATTGTTCAATGTTCGTTATCTTTGCCTTTACATCATGACCATTAATTAAACATAACGTAAAATAAAGATGCTCATTAGTATCGCGGATAAATATTGTGGCAAGTAGTACCGGAGATTGTTATTTTAACACTGTGAAAATAACACTTTTTTATTTTCACAATGTGAAAATAACAACTGTGAAAATATCACTTTTTCTTCAGCGGATAGATTTAGATATTTCACTGCTAAAAATGTAACTATACAATATATTGTATGGAATGTCATTTGTTTCTATAATTTCTCAATTAGATTAGATCAATGAATTCCTCAATGAATTCATTTTCTTTTTAAATATTCCTAAGAATGAATGAAGATTTATTTGTAGCTACGATTTTGCACTATTTTGATTCAGACCTAGTTTCAGAGCCTTTTGACTTTTATATAAGCACACTAATGTATCCTTCCCGCAATTTAGATTATGTTTCGAACTTAAAAGAACTGATGACATTTCTCGCAATTTAAATTGTATTTCGAACTTAACTGATGACACATTATCAGATACCTCGACATAAAATCATTATCTGTATTAAATGTCACGACGAAACGTAATGGTTGCAGTTAATTTTTTTTTTTAACCTTCTTTCTTTTTTTTCCATTTTCATTAGATTTTCAAAATAGATAAACTTGAAATTAATTGCATCCAACTAATTTTATTACTCAAGCAATTTTCTGACATTTTGAACAATTTGCCATAAATGCTGTTACAGTAATATTAGTGCACCTTTGTCATTATGTATGGAAATGTCATTGACTAATGCAAAAAACATTGACTTTTCAATTTCAGGGGACTGTCTAAAAATAAGATTATATCCATCTCCTCCAATGTTTTCCAGGGATTGAGGAATCTAACCCATTTGTAAGTTTGTACCAGGATTTTCAATATTAGAATTCGGCATTCTTTCCACAAAGATACATAATTCGAATATTCTGTATAAACTCGCTACATGTAAAACTACATAATACATCTTAAATGTTACTCTATTTATAACTTTATTATACCCCATGCAACGAGTTGCGGAGGGTATAATGTTTTTGACCCGTCCGTCAGTAAGTCAGTCAGTCCTGTTTTTTTTATGTCAACGCAACTCCTCTGAAACCGCTCAACAGAATTTCATGAAACTTTGTAGTTATGAAGAATATACAGTGTAGATGCGCATATACACAGTAAATTCTGATTCTATTTTTTTCTCGGAGTTATGCCCCTTTTGAACTTAGACATTTGGCAACAATGAAATATACTACTGAAACAGTTTGACAGCGCAACTCCTCTGAAACCGTTTAACAAATTATCGTGAAACTTCGTAATTGAAAAGGACATACCGTTTATATGAGCATATTTACAGGAAATTCTGATTTGATTTTTTTAAAGGAGGAATTTATACCCGTTCACTTGAATTAAACACTGAGTGGAAGAAGGATACAATTGTTGCTTTTGTATGTTTAATGTAAACATCAAATCCTAGTATATCAATAGTTAATTGATTATGTGTATCCATTTATAACCGATATTCAATTATGATATTTCTACCCGATTGCCCAAAACTACCTTTCATAATGTGCAGCATTCTCAAACAATGTTGGACGGGTGTTGGCGTGGGGGGAGCGTGGGGTATGTTGGAGCCCGGGGTATGTTGGAGCCTGAGCCCGGGGTATGTTGGAGCCCGGGGTATGTGAGGTTGCTCACATTTTATTTCATTATGCCTCTGGAGTAGAAGATATTTTTGAGGAGGGGTAGAGTTTTTGGCCTGTCCGTCTGTTTGTCTAAACTTTCACCTTGGTTATATCTTTTACAACATAAGAGGTACAGCTTTCATATTTGGCATGTGTTTGATCTACTTTTATAAAATTTTAATATAAGCTGTAAACCGTAAGGCCCTGCTTTCATCTTTAGCATCTGCATTTCTTGTGAGAAGACCTTGCTGTTGGTACCAAAAATTATCTCTGCATAAAACGTGAACAAATTGAAAATTACTTCACATCTTTATTATAAGGTAAAGACGAGACTTTTTGACATCATAGATAGTTGCCTTTTCAATAAAAATAGAAAAATGAAATAGTCATCTGTGTGTGTGGTTCTACACACAAGTACTCTGGAGTTGATATGAAAACGATGCCTGAGTTCCTCATTGACAAATATCTTCGTATTTCATGGTGATCAGGTCTTTCCACAATCTGTTAGCTGACCAATATTTATATTCTTATAAGGCAAAATTTATTCAAAAGCTTCTGCATAAGAAGAACAGATCTAACTGTGGGCTTTAACTCGATATCTAGATATATCGACGACGTTATCTATTAATAATAAACATTTCCATTCATATGTCGATTCGATATATATATCCCAGTGAACCCGAAATAAAAGACACCACAGATTCTTTCACATCTGTTTTGTGCTTAGATATTCTATCAATGACGTCGCAGCAGTGTGAGAGCGAAAACTCTCACATAGCTGTCTTACATCGGTAAAGTCGGTCTCACACTGGTGAAAATGTAAGAAATTAATGACATACTTAACAACTCAACTTTATGACAAACCGGACGATTTCAGCTTCTCCTTCGTCAACTTTCCGTATTTATGTAACAAAGTTCTACTATCACCTGTGGTGTTAATGTCTTTCAACTTATTTGATATGCAAGAGCTTGCTCTTCATATGATCAGTTTTTAAATCAAGGCAGGCCACTGACAAATAAGTTGATGTTACAAGGGATGCAACATTCTGGTTTAAATGCAGCATTTCGCAAATTTTATGGTCGTTATAACGATATGCTTTTGTCAATTGCTATCAGACGATGTTTGGCCGTTTTATAGACTGATGTTGACTATGGATTACTCCATTTACCCGATCAAGGCATTGGACTTACGATGGGTGTGACTGGTCGACAGGGGTTGCTTTCTCGTCCAAGACACTTGTACGCGCCTCTTGTATATCCAGGGATCCGTATTTGTCCATCTCTTAATTTGTATTACGTATAGGATTTTCGGGATTGATCACTGTTTTTTGTCTTCACCTTTTCATTCTCAGTATTGCTACAAAAGATTCAGTTACAATGTCTTACATTTCCATTTAGTTGTGATTCGGTGGCATCAGTGTTTTGCAAACACATTTTGTTTAAAAATACTTAAGTACAGTTCATATAGGTTACATAAAGACAAATGCCATGTTCCAGAAAACTATAGTCATCAATCTTTGTTATCAGTTCAAACTAAATCTTAACAACATGAGCCATTTTAGTTTGTTTAACATGAAATGCAATACAATTCGAAGACACTCCGAGGCTGTCGATGAACTTTAAGATGAGTCATGAGATTATATTTCACATTATACAGCTCATTGTATCTTTGATAACAACAAATGTTCCATTTTCCTATAATCTACAGGAATCTGATGCACAACAGCATTGTAACAGTGTCGCCGACTGCAATGGTACATCTAGCCAGCCTGATATCGCTGTATGTTTCCTGAGTACTTTATTTATATTTGACCCGTCGAAGGGTTGCATATGACAGCATGCAAGTAGATATGTCAATAGGGGATACTCTACAGTGTGACTTTGATAATTTAAAACATTTGCTATGATACAACAAAGGGCCGAAGTTAGCACATGTAGTCCAAACGTAATCATAATCCAAAAAACATATACAAAATCGAGTGTAGGGCAACACGACCTCCGACAAAAGCGAAGGTAGGATCAGGTGCCATGGAGGAATAAGCATCCTCTGCTGACCGGTCCCACCCGCCGTGGAGCCCTTATCGAAATAAATTGCAAACGGGATTACCCGTAGTCAATATAGTTGATATGAAGAAATATTTATTTCATGGTTAAACTATTTAGCATGTAGTTGATCTAAATAAAAAGAGTTTCAGCAATGCACATATACAGTCGAATAAGGGTGAGGGAATATGCACAGCAAATAATGAAGTTAACTATAATACTAAAACATTTATTTTTTGTGGTTTGACGAAAAAGGTCATATTTATATTTTTTCAATGAAAATGTACTTTGTTCTATTATATTTCAGTTTTGTATAATTAAAAAAAACCCCGTAAATTCCTCCTCCTCAAAATAAATGATTTTATACTACTCATGGAAAAATAATTATATGTTTCCATTAAAAACAGCTCTTTCTAGAGACTTATGGAAGGTCATTGATTAAGTGTCATTGTAGTTTTACTGTTCTGGCTTCTTGTGATTACGATATTAACAAGGCCAAATAAGAAGCAATTAGATAGCACGATAGAAAAAAATCCCAAGATTTTAAAATCAATTATCCTGTCAGTTCGTGGTTCATGTATTCGATACTTTGCTAACATAGGAAGTATGAAGTGATGTCATCAAACTATTTTAAGTACGAAGTGATACCAACAAACTTTCGTATTAAAACGTTTCAAGTAGAACATGTTTTGGGGATCAATATCCAATACATTTCACACTACATTATCTAATAACGCCAACATAACTATAATTATGATATTTTACCTCTATTCTTATACGATTTATTACTCATTGAAATTAGTTTAATTGTTCGTTAATCAACTCAGCAAAGAAACATTCAATTTTGTGAAATAATTGCACAAAGTACAATGACGTTCTAAGAATTTAAACAGCTTTTTTAAGTAGAAGGCTATAATTTTGGTCAAAAAACTTTGTCCTCAATAATGTCTTGATGTCCAACTTAGAGCAAATCTATATTATAGGGGATATAAATCAAGGGAACCGGACGGGGTGATATGCGTATTCTGCAATGTTTGTGACGGAGTAATTTCCCCTGCTTCCGTTTTTTCATACTGCATAACGTATTTCTGATATCGATATGTTAAGTAGTTTCTTTCTTTATCAAGTCGACAAGTTTTGTAAAAATCATAAGCTCGTGTTTATTGTATTTCGTTTATCCAATTGTTAACATATATACATGCTTATTGCTAGCATACATTTCATGAGATCTAGATACTAAAGGGTGTATAGAAAAGTTCGTTTCCACGTTTTACGTTATATGCTAATATTTCATAAATAAACGGTTCTGCATTTTTTTAAAGGATTATTAATAACTAGACAGCATCCACCTTTGTTTTTATTCTGATTGGGCATTGAATGAAATAAGAAATTAAATGTTTCTGGGGAATTGTCCTCCACCACACGTTGGAAGACCGTCTGCGTAATTGGCTCCATGAGATGTCGGGCGATGGATCTTTGCTGTCCACAACAACATCGTCATTGTCTGGTTAATCCCTCAGATCTAATAAAGCTATTAAAGCTTGCGTCCTTTGAGTGATTTTTTTTTCAACACTTGTTTCAGACTATTCTCTTGCAAGAGAGTTGTCAGTCCTTCTCTCCTTTACATATGTAAGGAGAGAAAAGAACCGACAACTCTGTGCAAGAGAATGGTTTCAGAATTCAGACGTCTGTTTTTTCACCGAATCTTACATGACGTAATAAACATAACTGAATTACATCACTCCATAGTAAGACAAGAGAGATGCAGACAAGGTAGTAACTCTACATATGACCAGAAAATATGCTCAAGGAATTACCAATAAAAAATTTCAAAGAAAAGCATCTGCTTCTTTTAAATTCTTTTTTTGAAATCTTAAACACAGAACGAACTTCTTAACACCCTTTATAATTATCTTTTGTAATTTATTTACAGAGACCTAAGGAACAATGCATTTAAAAGCCTTCACAAAGAGACATTTAAGAGATCTACTGAGGAACTCCGTTTTGTGTAAGTAATGTAAAATTAAAATAGAGCATGTTTCACAACAAAAGAGTTTAGCCTATACCAAATCACTTGGTACACCTTCAGTCCAAGCTTGGGTGACCATGATGTTGTAATTATGGTAA
>CAJDSM010037487.1:0-15116 GCA_903981925.1 Ostrea lurida
AATGATTGTCATCACCACTACCATCATCAACAACATCATCATCAATATTAACATCATCATCAACATAATGATTGTCATCACCATCATCATCAACAACAACAACATTGTCATCATCATGATCGCCACTACCATCATTAACAACATCATCAACATCATCAATTTTGTTAGGCCTTACATTGTATTTTTTGAAACAAAAAATTGGTATCAATCTGCTACAACAAAAATAAACGCATTGGAAAATTTCCATAATTGAAAATGGGACAATATGAAATGATATTCGCACCAGAGATGAAATTTGTTTTGAAAAGAGAGTAATTCATGAAAATGTATTAACATTCACGAAATGTTTTGTTGATAATGCTAAATGCTAGTTTAATGTGTATGTGTGTTTGTACAGGAAGTCCAAACTCATTTTATATCATAAGAGACTTAATTGCTTTAAATGGAAAGTTATTGGAACATACAACAAATTGTAATCTTGTCTGAAATTTCTTATTTTTTAGCTCACCTGAGCCGAAGGCTCAGTGGGCTTTTCTGATCAAAATTTGTCGTTGTCTTCGTCGTTGTCGTGTAGTCGTAAACTTTTCACATTTTACTTCTTCTCAAGAAACGTGTGGCCGAATTCAACCAACTGGCGGTTACACATGATCCTGGGTGAAGGGCTTTCCATTTGTGTTCAAATTGAGGACCAGGCCTCATCAAATGGGGCAGCACTAATCACGAAATGCAAAATAGCGGTGGTGTGTCGATTTAAAAATCGTTCTTCTTCAAGAACCACCAGGGCCGGAAACAGCTGAAACTTATTGGAAGCTTCCTGATAGTGTCAGATTCAAGCTTTTTCCTCATCGACCCCGGGGTACTATGGGGCCCAATAGGGGATCGACTTTTACATAGATTATATAGGAAAATCTTTTAAATCTTCATTTTTCTCAAGAACCACTGGGCCAGGAAGCTGAAATTTATATGGAGCTTCCTGTATATAGAGGAGATTAAGTTTGTGTTCAAATCATGATACCCTGGGGGTACGATGGGGCCACATAGAGGGATCAAAGTTTACAGTGCAGTATATAGAATGAAAATTGCTTTTAAAAATCTCTCTCACAGAACACGTGGCCAGGAAAGCTGAGATTTATATGAAATCTTCCGATATAGTGGAGATCAAGTTGTTCAAATTCATGACCCTCAGGGGTATGTGATGAGGCCCCAATAGGGGATCAAAGTGTTTTACATGCAGATAATATAGAGATTCTTTTAAAAATCTTTTTCATTGAACCAGAAGAGTGGATGTTTACCTGAAAGCTTCCTGATCTGGAGTAGATTTAACGTCTGTTAGAGATCAATGTCTCCACCGAAATAGTTTAGATTTTAGTCCACAGTCTGACGTACATTACTAAAAATCCAAACTACTGCTTCTTCTAGTGAAGCAGCTGCTTGCTCAGTGCGATGTGCCCTTGGGCCTCTTGTTTTATAAACCGTCTTTGTTGTTATGCACTCTGGGTCCACAATTGAAATAAACTCATAACAATCTCCCCCTCTCTCTTTCTTTTACAAAATATTAGAAATAAACATCCAGGTTGTTTTTATTATTGGTGAAGGGTATACATTTATAAACTATTTTTTTTTTTTTTTTTATAAAGATGTGGGGAGTTATTTCTGTAGAATTAGCTTCTAACAAAATTTCATGGAATTTAGTTTTGTAGACATTTTGTATGGATATTTGATTTTGGTGTGATTTCATGACAATCACACTGGATCAATGTTCCAAAGGTTTACATTTGCTATACTTGAATTAGGCTATACCACACATCTAATGAGAACATGCAATGAAAACCAGACGAGGAAATGGTGTGGACAATTATACTTTGTACTATTAAATTTATTTGAATTAATTTTCAGACCTTAAATCCAGTATGGAATGAAGAGTTTTTCTTCAGGGTAAGTTTTGTGTTAGACCTGATTATGCACAAACAACATATTTGGTAGAAATGTAAGCAATTCAGTGATTTGTGAGCATGTATTGTTTCCACAATTTCATGTTAATTTTTTATTTCTGCAATAGCTTTTTATCTATTTCCACATATTTCAAGTTTAATATTCCCCATATTTAAGGTTTTCTAGAAGACGTGTTGCTTGTCTTAATGATAGGTGGAGGGAGGGGTATTAAATTTGTTTTGTCCATTTGTCTTTATTCTTGATTTCAAATCTTCAATCCTCATTTATGCTTTAGCAAGGACTTCTCACATGAAGTGCCCACTTTAGTATGACACTGTTTGTATCAGAGGTTAGAGGTCAAAGGTGAAGGTCACTGGAATCGATGATAAATCTCAAATACTATATGAGTCATAACAACCTTATTAATGAAGCTTCAAATGAAGAATTTCTAAGTTATTGTAGACTAAAAGGGAGATAAATCTTTGAATCAGTTGGAGATTTAACCAGGAACCCTTGTATTACGAGTCAGATGGTCACCGAGTAGATGCAGAACTGTAGCATTATGGTCAGACAAAAATATAAAACCATAATGCTACAGTTCTGCAGCTAGTCACCGAGTTAACCAGATTGAGATGCGAGCTAATATCACTTCAATGAAAAATTTAAACCCATTTCTGAGATCATATAAGAACTCTTTATACTGAGGAAATAAAAAAAAGAAGATTTTATGCCCTATTATTTTTTGGTCCAGGAAAAAGGTTAAAAAAATGCCTACCTACCCTAATTTTTTTTCAGCCTAAAAGTGGAAACAAACTTGTTTTTTTCTAGGCCTTATGGAATTGAAATAGGTATATTGAAATTGTGGAAATTTCAAATATATTTTAAAGTTGCAACATATCTCTTACATGAAATATGATGTTATCACAGGAATATTTATAAGAATAAATTAATTTTGACCTAGTTATACGATATAATCTAACTTGAGTGCAGTTTACGCTTTATAATCGCAAAGCGGATTATTTTAAGCGTAAACTGCACCAAGTTAGATATATCGTATAACGTAGGTCAAAATTAGCTTCATCCTTATAATTTAATTTAAAAATTACATTTAACTTTCTTTGATGGATAACTTGCGAGATAATAAGATTTTCCATGGAGGCGACGAATTTTGCTGAGCAAAAAGTAAAAACAACACCGTCAAAATGCATTGTGACGTCATTCTAGGACGTCACAAAGAACAAGTTATATTATACAAAAATAATTGATGGTGCTCAATCTTGTTTCAGCCAATCAAATTGCTTGTAACAAGTAAAATTAAATTATGTCGTTTTGCAACTGAATTAGCTCCTTTTCAATATTAGGTAAACCCCAGAGACAATATCCTGTTATTCGAAGTGTTTGATTCCAACAGAGTGGTATGTATATGTATCATTTGTTAAGTGTTTGAAAATATAATACATGTACCATTTTATATCTGAGTTGAGCCCAGATAGTTTAACGTGGTGATAAAAATATCAAACTGATTTTTTTCAAAGTTAATGACACATCAACTTAAAACAAGCACTCTTTTCTGCTAAATATACCTTAATTTCATTATGATGTCATAAGTATGTCACAAACACACACACATACACAAACTCACATTTCAGTTAACATGCACTCAGAAGTCTCATATAGGGGAGAGCACTCTTATTTGACCTGCTTCAAGTTCAATCTTGATTTAGGAGTTGAAACATGCACTCTTGTTTCTTGTTCTTCATGTCCCTGTAACAGTCTAACTTTTAGATGTATTTTTAACCTGTTGGGACAGAAGTGTTCGATATATTCTATATCATGATCTAATTTTGTGCATTGTTTTTTAGACTAGAGATGATTTCTTGGGACTGGTTGAAATCCCTCTACATTACACAACAATAGAAACGGAGGGCAACGATTATGTTCTATCACCCAAGTCGTATTTATTGAGGCCCCGCAGGTGAGAGAGAGGAGGAAGAGAGGTAAAGAGAGATCGAGATGTATAGAAATGATCTTTTTACAGTACTCTATCCAGGGTGTAAGTTCATCTGTCAGGATAGCTTTTCGGTCAACACTCGCTTCTCACTGCAGTGAGTCTAATTCAATCCTCGTTACAGACAAGTTTGAATATTTCATTCCTTTTTATGTCTGCAATGTGAAAGGTTTTTGATCCATCTGTGATTGTCCATCTACTGGATTATCAAAATTTGCCATAGATAATTGGCCCAACTTTTGAACTTTTCATAATTTATTTTTGATGGATTCAAAGGTCTGGATTCAGTGAAGGTTGTATGTCAAAGTCCATCTTCATAGTTACCACGGTAGGATTTGGCACATCACAAACAGCTCTTGGTATATTTATTTTGCAGCTCTCGATCTCGAGTGAAGGGTAACTTGGAAATTTACCTCGGGTATATAAACACTGGTGAGGAAGAGACAGAACAGGAAGAGCAGCAGGATGATTCAGGGGCCCAAAATCCGACCGAACCAACGGTACGTATCAACACAGAATCCGACCGATCCAACAGTACGTATCAACACTGCCAACAAACTCACAGGACTAGGTTTGACAAGAACCATTTCCACCTCGAAATTTCAAACAATATTTAATTTTTCTGCTATTTAGTAATTCCCTCCACATTGAAAATCTAGAATTTAACTTATTTTTCCAAAGCTAATTCCAATTCTTGAATATGGTATCACAAAGTTGGTAATTTTTAGTGTTTTCCTAGAATATTTTCATCATTTGTATTGCCCCCGTGATCGAAGATCGGGGGGCATATTGTTTTTGTCTGTCTGTCATTCTGTCCTTCTGTCATTCTGGTCTGAAATTTTAACCTCGGCTATAAACTTTTGAATTGGTAAGTACTAGGGCTTTGATATTTCACAGTATGTTTCTTATGACAAGACCTTTCCCGTGGGTACCAACATGTTGACCTCCTGACCTTGACCTTGAAGTTTGACCTACTTTTCAAAAACTTTAACCTTAGCTTTAACTTTTGAATGATAAGTACTAGGGCTTTGATATTTCACAAGTATGTTTCTTATTAACAAGACCTTTCCATGGGTACCAAAATTTTTGACTCCTGACCTTGACCTTGAAGTTTGACCTACTTATCAAACACTTTAACCTTAGCTATAACTTTTGAATGATAAGTACTAGGGCTTTGATATTTCACAAGTATGTTTCTTATGACAAGACCTTTCCGTGGGTACAAAACTTTTTGACCTCCTGACCTTGATTTTGGACTTAGACCTACTTTTCAAAAACTTTTAACATTAGCCATAACTTTTGAATGGCAAGAGTTAGGGCATTCAATATTTCACATGTGTATTCCTTATGACTAGTCCTTTTACCTGGTACCAAAATGTTTGACCTTGACCTTGAATTTTGACCTACATTTTAAAAACTTTAACATTGGCCGTAACTTTTGAATGGTAAGGGATAAACCTTTCATATTTCACATGCATAATCCTTATGACAAGCTCCTTCCACTGGCTGTGGAATACGGGGGCATCGTGTTCACAAACACATCTTGTTAAAAATATTTCAGTCATCCATTTGAACAGGAATCGTGGGCCACTGGTTTCTTGTAATTGTAACATTAAGATATATAATGTATGTGGTCCTTGTCATGTGTCAATCCTGTGATGCGATCTATACTTTCTGAAGCCAAACAGATGTTTAAAAAACAAGGACGTTTGGTAATAGAATTAAGCAACAAAAAGTGGGAAATATTCGCGTGGGTATTAATTTCGCTATATTCGCAATGATATCAACTATCGCGAAAAACCATCGCAAAGTGCAATTCAGTATATTTGGTTTTATGATTCTAGCTTGGGATATTTACTATCCACGAAATTTAAACCATCGCGAAATGCTTAAAGTTAAAAATCGCAAAATGTAGCCCTGCAAAATTAAAACCCTTTACAGTGTGTAAACAATGTTATACTTATCAGGGGCTTGAAGTTTTCAGAAACACAATCCTTATCTTCCTTTATTAATGATATTATGTGAATTATACAATGTATATGTTCTTTCCATGTCTTTTAAACAATGTATACATGCTTTTCATAAGAAATTTTCATTATCCAACGTTGTATTTGATTTTACTAGAAAGGAATCACTTTCTGTTAGGTTTTCTGTGATCTTACTTGCGATGGATTGGCGACAAAAATGAAGGAAGGGGTTGGGAAACCAGAAACACACCTATTATATTTCGTTTTTCGCTTTGGGTTTTTCTGTGATGTAAATGTTAATGTTTCTGATTGGATCTGTTTCAGTGGGAGATGGTGCAGCTAGACAATGCTCTTGACACGCTGGAGACAATATCCTGCACCAATGATGCTTCAGGGGCCTCTGGTCCCACTAACGAGGGGCAGAATGAACCCCTACCCCCAGGATGGGAGGTCAGAGTCCATCAGCCAACAGGAAAAAAGTACTACATCAATCACAACACCCGCAAAACACAGTGGGATCCACCCCCGAGGTACTGTTAATGAGAGCTTTAAGTTCAGAATAAATGTTGAGGTTGTTCGTATTATCAGTGATTTTTCTGTTTTTTAATGTTTTTTCAAGGGTTTTCCCCTGATATTGAGATGTCACTGGCTACAGGTGAAGTATCACAAATTCAGACCTTTGTATATTGATCAGGGGGTATTATAGGACCCGTAGNACAAATTCAGACCTTTGTATATTGATCAGGGTGTTATAGGACCTGTATGGTGATCCAGAACACTCACAATTCACAAATTTAAATGCTGAACATTTGGCAAAGAGCACTCGCTACCTATACCCCATTCTCATGATACAGTTAGATAACTTAGAAATCAATTTTACGAACTGATTTAACGATTTGTAAATATTTAGCAGTTTGTTTAATTGCTCTATAAAATGTTAGAGCAATTTTTCATAACAGTTTCATGGTATTTTTTTCTTAAAGTAAATGAAAAAGTAAAATTTCAGGGTAAGACGACCCACTTAGTAACAGGACAAGACAGATATCACAGTGTTCAGATCGATACAGCCCCCTTAGTAACAAGATTAAAATAAACACATCACAGTCCTCTGGACAATAAAGATAAAGATATCGCATCCGTCTGGTTGATAGAGCCCCTTCTCATAACAAGACATAAACAAACACATTACAGTCAGCCCTAGATTCATGCTGTCATCTCTGCTAGTCCAGGCCCTGGGATCATGAAACAAACTTGAACTTAAGTAAAAATTTCAATCACTTGTGAAATGTTTATTTATTTTAAACAGAAACTCTTAATTTGCAAATGCTAGAAATTTGATTAAACAATAATGAGTATAATAATTCTATTTTGGGATTATTGACTTCACAATCATTTATTTACAATATTGAAGTTATTCAGGTTTTGACATTTTAAAAGCTTAAGACGTTTCATGATCCTGGGGCCAGATGACATGTGCTGATACTGTGGAATCATTTTAATTCGTGGGGGCCAATGTTCGTGGGTAACCAAAATTTTGCTGGTTCATGGGGACATAATTTCGTGGGTAATTGATAAATGATGCGAACGGCATAATATTTATAAAGATTAAAAGGAAAATAAAACATGTTCGTGTGGACGTAAATTCGTGGGTAAGGGTGACCCATGAAATCCACGAACATTGGTCCCCCACGAACACTGATAATTCCACAGTACATGACGAGGTATGTGATATGTACATCTATTCAGATGTCCTTTATTTCTGTTTTGATGTATTGTTTGGTTTTTTTGGAGGGGGGAGAGAACAAGAAGCACCACACTGCCACCCGAATGGGAGGAGAGACAGGACTCTAATGGCCGAATATACTACGTTAACAGTGTCACACGAGCCACGCAGTTTGAAAGACCCACAGAGTAACTATACTTACTGCTAAACAATGGAGGGATCTTAGCAATTCTCATGGTGTTAAAGTTTTGGAGAAAAATGTTTTCATGAGTCAAATGAGAAACTGTAGACATTTTTACACATGAGCGTTGTTTGTGTTATTGATTCATGATGGATAAAATAATTTTCAATTGCAAACTGAAACATGCAGAGTGTATGTTTTTTTTAGTTTTTTTTTTTTTTTTAATTATTCCGTGAATTCCAATAATGGGAAACAAAATTTTTGTAAGGGAAAGTCGCGAAAGTCCTTCCGATGAAGCGCAGCAGAGAAGGAATGAGGCTGCGGAATTATTCCGCTCTCGGCGACATGTCAGTGTGGAGGACACCATTAGTATGCACAGTGAACTGGCCCTGCCCACCACAGCCACCGAAGTCCGAGCCCAGGAAGAGCCCGAGGAACGGAGAGAGGTAGTCCTAATTCTCTAAAAGCTCCAAACTATTGTGTACTTACCATACACACCCTCTCATTGTATATTATGTCATGTGAAATTTTGTGGTCTAATATTTATATTAGGGATGTCAATTTTACTCAGATAGCCTTGTCAGATACTCAGAGGCTTTAGTTACGCGATTGTCAAGTATTCAGTTCAGTTTCACATGATGTACATTTCACCGCTTTTCACTATATGATCTTTCAGTAAATTTCAAAGGCATATTTTCAGACCGACATCCAAACTTAAATGATTTATTTGACCTTGAACGAATTACAACTGGTTTGACTTTACCCTTGCATGATTTTTACTGACAATCATTTAGAATTTATGAACAATACTAAGAAAGCTTATTTTAGTAAGTGCTAGATTATGAAAAATTTAATCAATGACTGAGCGATAGAGTACTCATTGACATCCCTAATTTATATTGTTTCTTTAATTATTTTGTCAGTTTTTAAACATATTTTTCCTAGTTTAGGGATTTGTTTTAATTCGTAAGGTCACCATTTCTAAGATAACAAAAAATATCATTGTCTTATCAATGACAAAATCACATAGTTGAGTAAAATTTTACAGCGACGATCTCCAAACGTACGTGCGGCCTCGTTAGATAGCTCAACAGTAAGTTTGCATTGTCTTGTCGCCTCTTCAGATCAGATATAAATCATGTTTAAAATGTAGGTAACACTAACAATATCGGAACATCAGTGAATGAATGCATGTACGGAATATCACATGTATGCACACATTTTGATTTGAAATCTGAATAATTTCTCTCATTTTGAACATGGTTTATGGCTTATATACTTGCATCTTCTGTTTTCTTGTAGCAGAGTCTGTTGCCTTATAAAGAGAATTGAATTTGTTTGTGTTTTTCTGAAATATGGATAAGTTTGAGTTTATTTCTATAAGAATAATCATTGGTTTCATAGAATTGCTTCATTGGAACACGAGATGCAGTTGGTACTGTGCGTGATCAAATATACTGTAATAATTTAATTTTACTTGCAACACTCAATTTGATTGGTTCATTTGACTCTAACAACATTCATTATACCGTATAATCTAACTTGCTCTTTATATTCCCGCTACATGACATCCTAGAATGATGTCACAATGTAATTGACGGTNATCCTAGAATGATGTCACAATGTAATTGACGATTTTGATGCTACAGCAAAATTCGTCCGCCTCATATGAAAAATCCTTATTTTCTTGCAAGTTATTCATCACAAAATGTTAAATGCAACTTTCATAAGGAATGAATTACCTAGGTTATTTAATATAATCAAACTTGGTGCAGTTTACGCTTCAAATAATCCGCTTTGTGGCTTTCGTACTTTATAGGATTTTATCATGTAACCAGTTGTATTCCACACCTCACCAGCTGCATTTCATATCTGAATAACTGCAGTCTTCATGAAAACTTAGTGGTCCGAAGACCGTGAATTTTTAGGTCGGGTTAGTGAAAATCAAAAATCTAGAAATCTGGTGGACTTGTAGCTTTTTAAAAAGCCATACACAAAAAATATTGATGGTAGATATACCAACTGTCCTACTTGCATAAATTAAACTTTAAAATAATGATTTTAAAAAAAATAGATAAATGTCTTGGGATGACAAATGTGCTAGTAACTTGGGGAGGCATAAAAGTAGTCCCCAACTTAATTTACACCCTCAGTTAGAAAAAAAGCGAAATCAGACCAAATTTGTTCAAACTATTCATCGTAATAAATTTTATTGTATAGAAAACTTGAACATTGAACAGTTTTACATTTACTTTCAAATAAATTGAGCTATACCAGAGAAATAATTTCAGACCCTTTTGACTAAAGTCTGGGACTACTTTTACATCATCCATGTAAACTGGGTGAGTATGAACAATGGCCACGTTCATACAGAGAAAATGTGTCGCCCAGAAATTAACATCACATATTGCCTTAATTGGGAACTTTCCATGATACTATGCACACATTGAAGGGTGGGGGTGGGGGCCAGTATATTGTACAGTGGCCAGTAAGTTTTGACGTTTTTTTTTTTTTTTTTTGTTGGTCCTATTGGTCAGCAAGTTCAAAAGTTTTCATGAAGACTGTCACACATTTGACCAACTGCATTTCACATCTGAACAACTTCGTCTCACATCTGACCAAATGCATTTCATATCTGATCAAATGCTTTTCTCATGTGATAAAATGCTTTTCACAATTGACCAACTGTATTTCACGTCCCAATGAAGTTGTGGCTGATATGATCTGCTGTTTAAAAAGCATAGTTTTGATTTCAAACTCAGAAAAGGTTAATTATGACTCCCAATTATGGCATTACAATTAAATTGCATTGATTGATTAAGTTGCCACAATTAAATTGCACTATGTGACAATGTGTTTTAATTGAAGAATTGAAATCCTGTTTCTAGAGTATTAAATGCTACATATAAGAGGAAAACATTTGCAAATGTAAATATATGAATTGGTTACCTGGAGATTTAGTCCCATCCCATTTGTTTTGTGGGTGTCAGTTGTAGGCTAGCAAATACAGACTGCTTTTACACAGGCTTAGAATTTTAAGTATAATTGGCAGTGCTAACCCTAATGGTATAATGCATTGAGTATTCACACGTGTAGACTGGCAGGTGTTTTTGGACTCTAATTTGTAAATGAATTATGAGAAAGTATTTAATGATTTTGCTCAAAATATCAAAAACAGAACTGAATATTAATTTTTTTTTGAAATATAAAATGTAAAAGTTTTGCAGAGAAGTCCAACAGATTCAGTTTATACATTTGAAATATGAAAAAAAATAATAAAGAAATTGACTCCTGGAGAAAGGGGGGGAAGGGGGGGGGGGGGGGGGGGGGGTGGGGAGGTGGAGCAGTGTTTTTGGTCTGTACAGGTTTTTTCCCCTTGTCTGTCTGCATTTTTAACTTTGGATTATTCATCAAAAAGTGAACTGAGAGCTTTGTGTGAGGTAAAGACTGTTGTAGAATTCTTATTTTATGCTTGATATTGCAAAATGCCTCATGGGCGTCAAATTGCACGATCATGAATTCACAAATAAGTCTTTTGATCAAGAAATTAAGCATGTATTTCAACAATATAGAAATAAGGAATGTGAGTTACTGTATTTTATTTCGCATGTACAGCTTCTTGCAAAATTACACGATGATAAATTCCATGCGTATACAGTCAGAGTTTGTTACAGCAGCATTCGATATACCAGCAAATTTGTCTAACGGCGAAATTTTGCTAGTAACAAATCTGCATGCTTTTTATATCGCTTGATATAACGGCATATTTGTACTTCGGCACCAGCATTAATTTTTGGTAACAAATGTGCATTTTGACACTATATAAAATCCGATATAACGGCAGGTAACCTGAGGTTATTAAACAACCCGTTTAAAAGACTATCACCAATATTTACACACTGGACCAAGATTATGTAACAGATTAAATCCCTCGCCACCTTTGCACAAGGCAGCCGCCAGGTACGGTTTGTGTATTGAAAGAAACAACAGGGTTTATCGATGCACTAATTGTGCTGATGAATAAACAAAGGGGAATAACTCGTACCGGTAAAATAGTCAAAGCGTTACAATGGCAGATTCGTTATATTTAAATGGCAAAATGATCAGAAACAAACTTAGCCGTTGTAAAAAGAGCTGACTGTATTAGGAATTGACAGTGATTGGTCGTTAAACTCACTGGTATTGACCTGACAATTGTCCAGAACGTGTGTTTCATACATTTGTCCTTTCTTTTAAAATTCAAATCACAGAATGATGCATCTTTTTCGTGATAGTAGAAATTAATTTTTTGGAAAATTTCAATGACATTGATATTTTAAGGGTGTTGAATCTTGTTATTAATGTATTTTCCTTGTATATTGTTATTGTTGAATTTTTCTTGATATGTCTATCAGAAACATAAATGTATAGTACATAAAAATGCTTTTGAACTGTGATAGATCTTGCTGAACTTTTCTGTTCAACATTTCTGTTTACAGTATATATGCTTGTATACACATGAACACACATGTATATCCATGTTCAGCTACCATAATTTCCGATATTATATGAACACATGCTTTTCTCGAATAAATTACCTATTGTGCACTTAGTAAGTTGCATTGCACATCTTATATTTAAAAATTTACGGCACAGACCAGCTGTAGAAATTTAAATCTCTGGGAAAACTTGGGACGTAGCATTTTTTTTACTCTTAGAGCTAGCGTTGTGCAGCTACACACAAACCTGGTTTGTTTTGCTTGTACAGATGTGATACAATGTGGGTAGTAGATCAAGGTTGTTATTAATGATCATTAAATTTATTGCTATCAAAATTAACATGGAAATTCATGTACAGTCGAACCTCGTTATCTCGAACTGAATGGGACCAAGACAAAAGTTCGAAATATTTGTGAATTTGATATATCGAGGGTAAAAATACTAAGAAAATAGGTGGTTGGGACCTCCAAATCAATTCGACATAACCATGGTATTCGAGATATCAGTGTTCGAGATATCGCCATTCAACTGTATTTATAATTCACTTTTGTGAATGCTAAAGCAGTGAGAACAATTTTGAAATAAGTTGAAAAAAGCAAATAACATATGTAGTCATGTTTTCTTAATAGCAATGTGTTGGTGTACAATTCCTGATTTACCGTAACTGATTGTGTCTTGTTTTGATTTAGGAAATGGTAAAAGCTCAAAATTTTTTTTGATACAAAACTCAATAAACACATAGAAATGTTTGGAAATGAAATGATTACTTAAATATACATGTATACAGATAGTTCTAAGGACTACATGCAGTTTATCCATTTAAAAGATTTATCAGCTGTACATATGTTTTTTCTATTCCAGGCTCATGGAGCAAGTGCGATTTCAAACGAGGAGCCTCTGCCGGCTGGCTGGGGCATGAGTGTGGCTCCTAATGGACGCGTTTTCTATATTAACCACAACACCAGACAGACCACGTGGGTGAGTTCTTGTCAAGGTACATATACATGTGCAAAAAAACAAAAGAGAGAGAGAAAGAGCTATCCCCGGGTAGTTAGATTACTGGAGAGGTAAAAATATCAAGGATTTTTAGCTGAGTTGCAATGAAGTTTAAGGGCATACACAATGTACATTTCACAAATTTTTTTCTATCTCCAAAATTGAAGACTTCCAATGATAATAATAAGAGTTACAGACAACGCAAACATCATTCAATCCCTTCAGAATTATTTGATCATGAAGAAAATATAATTATACAACAACTGATTGTGTTTTTGTAGTATGCAATCTATGCATACGTGTAGGTGCATTGCATTTGCTTTCTCCAAAGAGAGGTAACTTAGAATTCAAGTATGAATAATTGTGCAAATTACATTCTTCATCAACTGTTATCTTTTCCAAAACACAGGAAATATGGTCTAATTTTTTCTCAAAGAATATCTAAGGGTACTATGATTTTATATTAAGAATAGTTCTACAAAATATATACAGATAACGAACGTTGCGTATGACCTTTTAACTTGGCTATTGTTCTGATGATGGCTGGTGGTTGGGAGGGCATGGACATTTAGGTTTCCAGATGGTAACTCCAAAAGTTAACTTAAGGATATTGTTACATATCAAGTGAGAGATAACCGTATCAATTTTTGGAAAATTATGTCCAAGGTCAAGATCACAGTGACAATAAAACTTTGAAAAAAATTAAAAAAGGAGGTTTCCAGACAATAACTCTGAAACTTTACATCTGATCCAATTGAAACATTGGGATATTATTACATATCAAGTGAGAGATAACCGTATCAATTTTTGGAAAATTATGTCCAAGGTCAAGATCACAGTGACAATAAAACTTTGAAAAAAATTAAAAAAGGAGGTTTCCAGACAATAACTCTGAAACTTTACATCTGATCCAATTGAAACATTGGGATATTATTACATATCAAGTGAGTGAGAAACCTAATGGTTTTTGAAAAAATCTTCCAAGGTCTGCGTGCCTCATGGCTCACCTGTACAGATGATTCAAGGTCACTATTTATAACTCTTTACTTGAAAACATTTTGTTAAGACACATGGAACAAAGCTTGTTTAGTTTCACAAAGTCTGTTTAACCCTATCAAGTTACAGGCCTGTGAACTTCATGGCTCACCTGTAGGGATGATTAAATGTCACAATTCATAACTCTTTACTCGAAAACGTTTTGTTAAATGATATTTAACAAAAGTTATTTAGTTTTACTAGATTTATCTAACCGTATCAAGATATAGGTCTGAGGGCCTCATGGCTCACCTGTACAGATGATTTACTGTCACTATTCATAAATCTTTACTTGAAAATATTTTGATAAGATATTGAACAAATGTTGGGAAGTTTCATTAGATATATATATCTAACCATATCAAAAAGGCCAGCACCAAATGGTTCACCTGTACAGACAATTTATTATTGAACACAATTGATAAGTTTTTATATGTCCTCAGACCTGTACAAACAAAACATTTTGAAAATGTTTATCTGCAACTTGGCTATAGCATCCCTGATGCCTTTTGATTTAATGCCTTTTGATTTTATGAAATGAAATGAAATTTATATACAAGTGCAAACTTTATAAAACATTGGAACATGTTTTTCAAATATTAGATTTTCAATACTTTTTATTATTTTTTAATTACATAAAATGTACATTTACCTGTTTTATGTAGGATGACCCCAGAAAAACCCAGAGTCACCGAGCCAGTGTAAGGGGTACGGGAGACACCCCTGCCCTGGTCAGACGGAGCTCATCCAATGAGGACCTTCTCCACAACCTAGGTCCTCTACCTGTAAGTATCT